>SNQJ01S0100535.1:50763-60886 GCA_010110895.2 Picea sitchensis | reverse complement strand
ACCAATAATCATGTCAGAAATGTCAACATCAAATCATCAAATCAAATGAAACATCATAATAAACATATCAACCCAAAAGCACACTCCCTGACTCAGTCCGGAGTCCAAGGGGGTTCTACCGATGCCTCTGCATCCTCGAGGTCAAAAACCCTGCACACTCAATAAAAATGAGTCAATAACACTCGTCTGCATCAAATAGTAACACATCATGTCATCTGTCAATCACATCATAATCGAATATAAAAGGTCTAACATAAAAAGGGTCCAGATCACTTGCGAGCAAGTGTCCTCAAATAATAAGTGTTCTCAGTGCGCCAGAGCGGGATGTTACAATATCCAACACTTTATTCTTGGCAAGGATGCGGTCAATCCTTGTCTTCCATGATCTGAAGTTAGAAGCCCCTTCTAACTTGTTTTCTGACTTCATAGAGTAAGTCATGACTGCTTTGATTTGGTCAATTTTTTACTTTGAATTGGTCAACCTTTGAATTTGACTTGGTCAACCTTTGACTTTGACCAAAAACTCAAACTTGATGCCTTGGATTGTTGAGAGTACCAAGAGGTGTGCTAGTATAGGGTTCACTAGGTTATCTAGGAATTAGGTCAAGTGCTTCACTTAAGGTGTCTCAACACGAGGGTTAGGGTTTCATTGCTACAACAAAACTTTGACTACAACTGCAACTACAAATGAGAAAATCCTCCCAATCTACCTTCTAGTGGTTAGAATATCCAAAGATAGTGTGGGCCCATAAACTATTAGAATAATAGGTGTGCTTGTTTCACCGTAGACAATATATCAATATTGTCACCCAACCATAGGCACAAAGGCCACCCTCGAGAACCTTAACCTTGACAGACAAAATAATTCTAGAAGAAAACCCTAGAACCAATAGCCAACCAAGGTAGAGTGCCTCCCTCCAAAGCTAGCATACCAAGAAGAAAATACAAACCATAACCAAGAATAAATTCCAACCATAACCAAAGACCAAGTCACTACTATAACAGTTGTAGCTCTCTTCCAGTCATGTGCACCACTTGTCCTTATGTAGTTGTGAGAGTGAGTGTGAAAAATGATCTCTAGTGCCCTCTTATTTATAGTCCTCCAAGTGACCTAGCTGGGTCAAATTCTACTTCTAGAGGATAATAATTTAATATAAATTATTATCTTGAGCCGACTTGTCTTCTAAGGTTATTTCCTAACCTTCTAGGGTTTCTCTTGCTTCCCAAAATATTCTAGACTCGTCAAATGTTACACGTAGAGGTTAATACCTCCCGCAACTACTGTAATATCAACATTCTTGTCATGGTTAACTCTAAGTTGTTCTATGTTAAGTATATATATTGTTGTATATACTGCTTCTCTACAATAGATATCTAGGAGTTTGGATTCATTTAACATAGTCCTGGTTGCTTATTGGACAATTCTATTTTTCCTCTCAACAACTCCATTTTTTTGAGGAGTTCTTGTAGCTAAAAAGTGTCTTTTAATTCCACAAGTTTCACAAAAATTATTGAACTCATATGAGGTAAATTCCCCTCCATTGTTTGATCTTAGGCACTTGATTTTGAGATCAGTCTCATTTTCAACATGTTCTTTGAAGGTTTAATTTTTTGAATGCTTCTGATTTATCTTTAAGAAAATATTCCCAAGTAATTCTTGTATAGTCATCAATGAATAAAATGAAGTAATGTTCACCTTGCATGCTTTTAGTTCTTGTTGGTTCATAGAGTTCAGTGTGAACAATTTCTAATGGTTTTGATGTAGAGTATTATTTTTTCTTGAGTCTTACTCTTGCCTATTTTACATGTTGGCAATGCCTACAAATAGAGTTTGAAGGTTTAATAATCTTTGGCATATATCTCACAACTTCCTTTTGATTGACTTTCATCAAATTGTCAAAACTTATATGTCCCATTCTTTTATTACATAGCCAACTTTCATCTATTTGGATCATGCACCATTTTTCTTCTTCTTATATGTTTAATATATATACATCGCTTGGTGTTATGGGTGCAACAACCACTAATTTTCCTTAGCCCTCTTTCCTAATTTCAGATTTTTGAGATTTAAATACGAGTATGTGTCCTTGATCACATGTTCGACTTACACTGAGGAGATTAGGCTTCAGATTTTGAACTAATAGCACATTTTTTGCTTTAGCTATGTTATTTCCAAGACTAATTGTACCCTTTCCAAGTATATTGGAAGATACATTATCTCCAAAAGTAACTCTTCCTTTTCCTTTCCTTTTCAGACTGAGGAATTTTTCTTGATATCTTGTTATATGCACTTTGAAAATCCACTGTCAACGTACCATTGACTTCTTTTATATTTAGCATATAATGCTACCTTACACTCTATTTCTTTTTCTTCCATTTGTTTTTTTTCCATGTCTTCTTATGATTTTCTTCTTGAATTTTGGAGGTTTTTATGGGATGCTTTGGTAGTCTACAATTACTAGATTTGTGACCATAATTGTTGCATTTGTGGCCTTCAACATTGTAATTTTGCAGTGGAGAGAATGAATTACAGTTTTTGTTCTCTTGATAAATATTATTCTTGTTGTTCTTATAACTGTATCTTTGAAATTTTTTATGATTGTATTTTCCATAAGTTCTACAATGTATTGTTTTATGCCCAAAATTATTGCAATAGAAACAATAGCCAATAAAGAGATTTTGATACCTTTTTGGGGGTGTTCTTCTTGTAGTTTTTTTCCTTCTATATTCATTTTATTTTGAAGGGAGAGCATGTTTCTGTTGATTAGAATCAGTCTTTATTTTTCTTTCTTCCTTTTCAAAGAGATCTGGAGGGCAGTTGCACGGCTTTTTAGATTTTTGTTAGTTTCCTGAGATGTAGAGTTAGATCGTTTGCTAGAATTATTTTGATCATAACCTAGTCTTGACTTATTGCTTGAGGATATTGGACTGTAAAGAATATCATCCAATATTCTTGAACTTTTTTCAAATCTTGATTGATTGTTTCATTTCTCAAGTTCTCCTTTTAGAAAAACAATTTCATCCTCTAGCTTTTCGTAGTTTAGTTGATTTTAATGGAGTTGTTTACTTATGACCTCTTCAATTCTTTTGGCTTATTGCAGTTGAGTCTTTAAATCAATAATGAATTGTTTTGAATCCTTGATGGTTATTGAAACTTCCTTTTCTCTTGATTTTTGTTTTCCTTCATATTCTAATAGTTGTTCTTTTAATGATTTGTTCTTCTTTTTATATTTTATCAGTTCTTCAAGAGAACTAATAAGTTCTCCTTCAAGGTCTACTTCTCCTTCAAATTCATAGTTTTCTTCATTATCATCAATAATTTTATTTTGAGTTTCTATGCCCATAAATAAAATTCATGTCTCATCATCTTCACTCATGTCAGATGAACTAATGTCTTATTTGGAGTAAAAGTTTTTCTTTTTCTTGTAGAATTTCTTCTTTTTTCCATTTTTTATCTTCTTAAGTTCTTTATGGTTATAAGTATCTTCATCATCATTGTGCTCCTGCTTATGATAGGGACATTTGGAGGAAAAATTCCCAACTTTTCCAGAGTTGAAGTACTTAAAGGGTAGCTTCTCTTTATATTTCTTAGAACCTTTATGGATTTTTCTTATAAAATTGGCCTCTTCTTCATCTGATATGTCTGAGTGATTTTCATTTGGCACATTCTCATGGTTCTTTGTTTCTTTTGATTATTTGAAGGTTGTTTCCCTTTTTGATGACTTTTCTTGCCCGGTTCTCATTTCATAGGCTATAATAATCTCATGAAGTTCATCCATTGTAAGTTTTTCAAGGTCTTCTCAATATTCCAAGTTTAATACCCTGACATAATATCTCATTTGTAATGGTCTCAACACCTTTTGGAAAATAATTTTTTCTTTTAACTCTTCTCCCCGTGATCTGATTGAATTGACTATTCCATCCACTCTTCTGTAATGTTTTCTTCCTCTTTCATCTTCAGAATTTCAAACTTCCCTATGTATGTTTGAAGTTTGGCTTGCTTGAATTTTCCATCTCCTTCATAGATGACTTTAAGTTTGTCCCATATTTCTTTTGTTGATTTACAGTGTATCACTTTTACAAATATAAGATTTGCTAATCGACCCAGAATTGCAGTAACAACCCTTGAATTTATTGGATTACTATGAGGGGGGAGGGGTGAATCAATATGAGTACTTTAAACCACAATATATATTATTTCACTTTATCAACAATGTTCAATAGTTTATCATCAATGTATCATATATGATTGCATTCAATATATAATGAGCATATAATCATAAGAAACATCACATCAAATACATAGTACACTAGTATTTATGTGGAAACCCAAATGGGAAAAAAATGTGGAATGATTTCTTATGTATATCAAGAATCCATTCATAGGAAGCACCAGCTTATAAATTCTCCAGCTGCAAATGGAAGGAGGTTACAACCCCCTATTCTCAGACTCCAACCTGGAGGAAGATACAACTCTCTGAATTCTTTGGCTTCAACCAGAAGGAGGCTACAACCCCCTGATTCTCATACTCCAACTTGAAGGAAGCTCCAACTCCCTAATTCTCTGGAAACAACCGGAAGGATGCTACAACCCCCTTTACATGCCCCATCCTGCAACCTTGAAATATAAGTGTAGACCAACTGTCACTACCACAATCACTACCACTTCCACTGTCACTGTAACTTTCACTGCCATTATCATTTCCATTTCCACTGTCACATCAACCTGTATCTGTCAACCTATCACTGACACTCAACCAGATCCTCTCACATGGATCATATACTAAGGACACCTCTCAACTAGTTTTCCAACATAACCAACACATGCCTCTACCAGGCATGTACGAAGATCACCAACATACCATCAACCTATACCACAACAAGTGAATCAACCATGCACCAACACCTATACAAAAATGTGCATAAACCATGCACCAACCATGTACCAAACCATGCACCAACCATGCACCAAAACTTGTGCCAAACGATGCATCAACCATGCTCCATTAACTTTTTGAGTGGTCTGAGGTCCCTTTAAATCAAAAATAGAAACCAAACCCACTTAAGAGGCCCAATTAGACTCGTGAGCGTTTGATGAGTGGTAAGGTTCTCCAGATTCATGATCTGGTTGGAATTTTCGATGGGCTTTAATCGTGATTGAAAAATGTGTCTTTTCTTTGAAACCTTTCCTCAGGATGGGAAATTCTCTTTTTGGTTCTTTTTATAATATTATAGCAAAGAGAGATAAATCTTAATCTAAATGGCATAGGGAAGTTAAATTGTGTGTTGGGAGAAGGCTAGTTTTCTTAGGATAACCTCTATACTTTAGCATACAGATGAAGAAGATATAAACTACTTCAAACCAACATTAATACCATTTTGATTGGTGGACATTCAACGTTGTTTGAGATAACAATTATAGAACAGAAAACATACGCGTGACAAGAATCTAGTGTAATAAAAGTAATTTGTGATGCTCTATTATCAATCACAGGTTAAGACAATCGATTTATATTCATCAACCAGAATAAAAGAACTGTATTATAGCATTATCATATAACTTTAAATAACATACACAACAACTCTTACTCAATACAACAATAAATATTGAATCTGAAGACACAGATAATCCCCCTCGATCCAATCACATTAATGCCTTAGATGATATAAGTGTCTTTGGTTCTAAACAAAACCTCTTAATTAAAATAACTTGCACATAAATAATTTTCTTACAAAATTCCAGTAAAGTCTTTCTCTCCAAAGCCATCGACCCCTTGTCACAGGTATATGCCTTTATTTATAACAAAAAATAACTAAACTAAAAATAGCTACTAAAGTTGTGTTAAATTAAGAAAATGCCACATGGTGAATTTATCTATCTATTCTCTTTTGCTCGTCTAGTGGTTTCACTGAAGTGGATTGTTCTTCTTGTACTCTGAACACTTGATGAAGATACATTCACATGTATTTTCATATGGAAACCTGTGCTAATCCATCGGAGCGGACATGACTTCTTTTATCTCTATCACTCGTTCCTTGTACTTGATTACCTTGACACTTAAGCATTGTAGGATTGCTATAGATTTAATAGGGGGTTCCATGAACTTCTTCACTTGACCTGGGATCATGTTTGAAATATGAGAAATATCCGCTTCCCATGCCAGGTCTTTCTCTTGATGTTGCTTAACTATGTCATGCAGATCGACGAAATATTCCGGTGGACCAAACTCTAGTAGGTCAATGCTTCTCATTTCCCAATTGATTTTCCCCCAATATTTCTCACACTCTCCCCATCTCTCCTGCATTTTCGATTGATCTTATTGTACCATGCTTACCCAGTGTTCAACTACCTTCTTTATTCGGGTGATGCTACTATCCATCAACATTCATATGCCATGCTCCTTTGTATCTCGACCCTTCTGCACTTCGTTGATGTAGTCTATCCATTCTAAGTCTTGATGTGCCTTTTCATACCATTGTTGCATGTATTTACAGGTTTTCAGTCCCATCAGGGTATCTTCTTAGAAATCAGTTGTGCGAGCGGTGAAGAGATCTCTTTCGCTAGTGAATTGTGCATACATTTCTCGGAAATCACTCTTCAGGAGTACCACTACCTGTGTCGAATTCTAGTAATATTCCGCTTGATGTCGCAAATGGTCCAACTCTTTCTTCATGGTGGCTACCTCTCTTTCATCCCTTTTTTCCTTGTCCAAAGTAGCATCGATTATATACATACCTGATCGATTAGCTTAGTCATCTTATCATTTTATGTATCAAACAATGTTTCCTTTGTGGTTATGAGAAGTGTGCTATCGAGCGTGAGCCTCCTTTTCTTGGTAGTTCTTCTCATTACAACTTTCCTTTTCCTTTCATAAGAAATTTCCTATATATCAACGATTTCATCCACTGGTTCAAGAATATGTTGATCTCCCCAGGACAAAGTACTGCCTAGACTTCCTGCCATATAGAGATGTTACATGTCAAGTTCTCTTAGTTCCTTAGTAGGGGAAGATTTTGTATGTTCCGGTGACTTAGCCTCATGTTGGTGCTTGTCGGCTGGTGGATTCTTGGTCCTAGATGGGGAAGTAGGCATATGATCGACATTATCTTGCGGTTCAACCATTGAGATTTCGATTTTTGGAAGTTTCCTTTCTTCTTCGGGTTCACTAGCACCCAATCTAATCTTGGAGCTATCATTCTGAGGATGTATTCCAAATTGGTCAAGAAATTCATTTTCCAGAGTGCTCTTTTCCTCATGGTTGCCTTCTTGAGTATTTGGCATCAAAGTGTTTGAAGCTAGAGAATATGTTTCTCTTGGTTCTTCCTCTTCTGTAATTGGTACCAGGGTTTTGCACGAAACCTATGAACTTTCCTCATCGCCGTATATGGTAATTAAGTCTATGAGGACAATAGGCACTCCCATCCCACTTGATTCTCTTTCTATCCGACCCTAAGCTGTAGTAGTCACCGACGATCCTGCCTGTGGTGATATGGGGTTGGATTTTTGTTGGTCGGTGGTCTCCTCTGAGGGAATTGTCTCTGAGCCATTAAGCTCTTCTCTGTGATTGCTTGTGTCGGCCGAGGTAATCCTCAAGGTTTATATCAAAGGGTTAAGTGGGGGATAATCTTCTGACCTTTTTATAGCTCTTTGGGCTTCTTCGAGTAAAAAAATTTCCCGCCTGCATGCCTCTACTGCTTCTACTACTCTGTTTTCTTCTCTTACCCTGAGGGATTCTTGAGTTGTTTTCTCTATTGTCTCAACTTTCTCATCCATAGACATCTCTTTGAATCTGATCATATTGGGGTTAGCCTTTCTCTGGAGAACCTCCTCCCAGTCCTAGGCTCCCTCTATAAAATTTCATCTTCAAAACTATAATGGGAAAACATCCAATAGGAGGATACCTGCGACGCGTGCTCATGAACTAAACCCTTCGAATCGTGCCTATGAAAATGACCTGTGGGGAATCGATACTCAAGTTTATTTAACCCTTCTTATTTAACTTATCCAATGTCTTTGACCATATAAAATCGTTTATGAAATCCATAGGGAATGAAATCTCTCTTCTTATCCTTTACTAGGGAAGAATTATACCCTTGTAAAATAGTCTGGTAACAAATCTCTACCAATATGAGACAATCAGGGACATGAACCGAGAGTAGGTGGGGTGCACAAATAACTCCAAACACCCTGATATAGGTGCTTGTCTCTTCAAAGTACCATTGGCCAACTTTATCTATCATCTTCTTTATTGTCGTTGAAATCCTAGGGCATTATTTTCTAAAGATAATGATGTATATCCGGGCTATGAACCCATCACAGATCATGGCATATGATATTTTGTACCTATTTTCCCATAAGATACTAAAATAAACATGTACATGAAAATTGGAATTATGCTAGCTTAAATTCATACCTGCGAAGACATTTCTTGCGCAGATTACATCCAGCAAGTAGGACGACATTGTTGATTAAGGTTGGTTGTCATTGATGTCAACCCTTGAAGAAATCCCCATAGCACAAAGGTTGGGTAATGGACCCAAGATTGTTTGATGTAAATATGACTCATTATTTTCTTATCATGGTTGATAATAAGTAGAAATGGATGAACTCCAAAGTGGTCCCCTTATGGTGAAATCCCTCACGGGAAGATGCTTTGCGGATTGAGTTATCGTAGAAGTATGGTTAGATAACCCATTCTTATTTGTGGAATAATGAGATGAATGCTAATGAATTTGTCAGTGAAACTATCCTAGATGGATATTTCTTGTCATGCCATTTCTAGTGGTATGTGGAATGTCACATAAATCCTCACGGCTAGAGAGTTATGGCCATGAGAAGTAGGAGAACCCAGGTTTGGGTAATGGACCCAAGTTTGTTTGATGGATAACGGTATGAGTTTTGATATATTTTCAGGTAATACTATTATATATGGATAGTACATGTCATTCCATTTATGGTGGTATGTGAAACTTCACATAACTCCTTACGGTTTGATATTTATGGCCTTACGAAGTTGGAGGACCCTCATATGTCATCTAGAAGCCCCAAAAGGTCAAAGTAGTCAAAGTGGTTTAAGAGTTTTTAAAGGTAAATAATAAAGTGAAGTGATGAATGCACTATAATTCAAAGTGAATACAAAATCAATTATTTAAATAATAAATTTAATGGAGAAATTATAAGTGGGTTAACCCTAAAATAAGGAAAGTGGGCAAAGTGACCTAGAAGATGTTTTTAAGGAAGCTAGTTGGAGAGTATAAATAAGAGGCAAGGCTCTCTCATTTAAATCACACTTGAGAATATTGAATACCTATAGGTTTCTGAGGTAACCCAATGATATCTAACCCAAATTTCTGAGGAAAGTGAAGAAAAGAAGGCCGGAATTCAAGGAAGGATAAATTCTTTTGATGATGCTTTCTAAGGTATGTTTTTTTCAGGTCATCTCACCATTTTCTCAATAACGTTTTTTATAGAATGATTCAGAACTTGAAATTTCTATGCCATTGAGAAAATATATCCAAGTATATTTGGTAAAAAATTCATCTTGTGGGTCGTTGTATTTTTGGAGTTACACTAAGTGGAAAATAGGGTTTGTGGCTAGTCCTTAAACTAGTCAAAAACATGTGTTTTGGGTAAAAATGTCATAACTTCTTCATAACAGATCAAAATTCATTGATACAAAATGCATTGGTTAGAGTACAGTTGGTAGTATTCTTTGTAACAATTTCAGATCTATTTAACAAATATTTTGTGCGGGGCACTCTACAAGGTCGCTCTCTAGAATAAGCCAGAATTCAGCAAGGTATGTCATTTTTGCTATAACTCCTTTTCTGAGAGGTTCCAAGTAGTGAGACCTAGAGGAATTGCACAAAACAAACTGAAGAACATTTTTATTAGTTTCATATCTTTATTCATTACATGTACAAAGTTATCATCATTTCAAGTTAGGGTTCTTGACTAATCCAAAAACTAGTCATGTGAGAAGTTTGATGAAGATGCTAGTCTCTTGTTGTCAAAGTTAAGGAAGGTTTGCAGGTATGTGATCATATACACTAGGTCTATTACAGAGTTACAAATCATATTTGGATGATGAAATTGATGAGGGATTTTGGTTAAGGTACATGT
>SNQJ01S0100535.1:30861-44582 GCA_010110895.2 Picea sitchensis | reverse complement strand
TCCCCGTAGCACAAAGGTTGGGTAATGGACCCAAGATTGTTTGATGTAAATATGACTCATTATTGTCTTATCATGGTTGATAATAAGTAGAAATGGATGAACTCCAAAGTGGTCCCCTTATGGTGAAATCCCTCACGGGAAGAGGCTTTGTGGATTGAGTTATCCTAGAAGTATGGTTAGAGAAACCATTATTATTTGTGGAATAATGAGATGAACGCCAGTGAATTTTTCATTGAAACTATCCTAGATGTATAGTTATTGTCATTCCATTTCCGGTGGTATGTGGAACATCACATAAATCCTCACGGCTAGAGAGTTATGGCCGTGAGAAGTTGGAGAACCCAGGTTTGGGTAATAGACCCAAGTTTGTTTGATGGATAACGGTATGAGTTTTGATATATTCTCAGGTAATAATATTCTATATGGATAGTACATGTCATTCCATTTCTGGTGGTATGTGGAACGTCACGTAACTCCTCATGATTTGAGAGTTATGACCTTACAAAGTTGGAGGACCCTCATATGTCATCTAGAAGCACCAAAAGGTCAAAGTAGTCAAAGTGGTTTAAGAGTTTTTAAAGGTAAATAATAAAGTGATGTGATGTGTGCACTATAATCAAAAGTAAATAAAAAGTCAATTATTTAAATAATAAATTTAATGGAGAAATTAGAAGTGGGTTAACCCTAAAATAAGGAAAGTGGGCAAAGTGACCTAGAAGATGTTTTTAAGGAAGCTACTTGGGGAGTATAAATAAGAGGCAAGGCTCTCTCATTTAAATCACACTTGAGAATATTGAATACCTATAGGTTTATGAGGTAACCAAATGATATCTAAGCTGAATTTCTGAGGAAAGTGAAGAAAAGAAGGCCAAAATTCAAGGAAGGATAAATTATTTTGATGATGTTTTCTATGGTATGTTTTTTTCAGATCATCTCACCATTTTCTCAATAATGTTTTTATGATTCAGACCTTGAAATTTCTATTCCAATGAGGAAACATATCCAATTATATGTGGTAAAAAATCCTCTTGTGGGTCTTTGTATTTTTGGATTTACACTTCGTGGAAAATAGGGTTTGTGGCTAGTCCTGAAACTAGTCAAAAAAAGGTGTTTCGGGTAAAAACGTCATAACTTCTTCATAACATATCCAAATTCAGTGATACCAAATGTGTTGGCTAGATCAAAGTATTTTGTATTCTCTTTAACAATTTCATATCTATTCAACAAACATTTTGTGCAGGGAACACTCTACAAGGTCGCTCTCTAGAATAAGCCAGAATTCAACAAGGTATGCCATTTTTACTATAAATCCTTTTCTGAGAGATTACAAGTAGTGACAACTAGAGGAATTGCATAAAACACATTGAACAACATTATATATCAGTTTAAGATATTTATTCATTACAGGTATAAAGTTATCATCATTTCAATTTAGGGTTGTTGACTAATCCAAAAACTAGTCATGTGAGAAGTTTGATGAAGATGTTAGTCTCTTGTTTTCAAAGTTAAGGAAGGTTTGTAGGTATGTGATCATATACACCAAGTCTATTATAGAGTTACAAATCATATTTGTATGATGAAATTGATGAGGGATTTTGGTTAAGGTACATGTTGGGTACATGGTTGAGACAAGCAGTTGATGAGTTGGCACATACATGAGGTGTATAGTTGATGATGTTGGTACATATTGATGAGTCATAGTTGATGACTAGTTGACACATGATGAGTCATAGTTGAATAAGGGGAGTTGTAAATTTTTTCACAATAATAATAATGGGCAAGCCTCGACTAAGATGAAGGAATCAAGTTGCAGTAGGGGCAGAGTCACAGGCACAAAAACATATAGAAACAGGGCCAAGTGGGATGTAAATGAAAACGCTCAACTATACATAATAGAAGGCTGGGGAGCTTCCTATTTCTCCATAAATACTCATGGGAATGTCTGTGTTCAATAATGGGGGCACTTCCGATGGTTCAAATGAAATTGATATCATGGGCTTGATTGAATCTCTACAAAGATCGAATATAAAGTTGCCTATGGTTATCAGATTCCTGACATAGTACTACACAGGATACATAAATTGCAAGAGTGTTTCGACGTGGCAATTGTCAGATATGGATACCAACAATCATTCCAGGGAGTATTTCCAATAAAATCCCTTGTGAGCTCGACAGCCTGCAAACAACAAGTTCAATTATTGGTTATGGGAGGTTTGAGATGCTCCTAAACATTGTGGTGCGTTTGTATTATTGACATTGAAACAAATGCATTTATGATCCAGACAGAAAATCCTATCATTTTGAAAACCTCAGCACTTTCAACAACTTTTCCAGGAAACCTCTATCACTTGATGCACATTTTCTACCCATGGGATTTCTAGAAATCAGATCCATAATTGCCAGGCCAAATCAAGAACATCAATTTCCCAACGATGGTATGAGCTTCAACATCGTTAATGCAAACAATAAATTTGATTTGATCACCAAAGGTTTTCGTTTTGGCCAAGGCAAAGATTTCACCGGAATAGGAATCACATCTACAAACAGTTAGTCGTTGAAAAGCAGAGCTTTCAATGGCTAACTAGCAAATTTCAAGGCGAAAGAGCTGGTGAAACCGCAGACAGGGCAGAGAAGTCATATTTTCGCCCAGATCTAAGTTTTTCTCAATCAAACAGCTGGAGGAGGGTTTCAAAAGATGGACAATAATTAAACACATCATATTTAAGGATCCGTTATGATGTTTGAGGTGTTTAGAAGGTGGCAAAGTGAAATTAGCTACCTATTTTCTTAGCACATAAACAGTTTTTTTTTTTTTTGCTAAAAGTGGCAAATTCGACTTATCTTATCTTCCATGGATATTCAACAACCTTGGAAGGTTTTCTACACTTGTCAACGTTTTGAAGGATGTGAATATCATAAAAGATGAGGAATTGACCTAGTTTTTAGGATCTCTTCCTATTTTCTTGTGTCAGTTTTGACTGTCTATTTTAAGTAAATTCGATCCTTCCTTATAGGATCTCAGTTATTTTGTAATGGCTATAAAGACAAGAACTTTAGATGAAGTAAAGGGGTTCGATTTTGGATACAGAAAATACTTATTGTAAACGGACTTTTCAGTATGATGATACAAATCACAGTTTTCTCTCTCTATTGATGTCAGATTCTCACATTTCCTTCTATACTCTTATTCAAGTTGTTTTAGCTGCAGATGGATGCCATCTCATTGGTTAGCTCATAACTTGATTAATAGTTTCTTATCATTGTTTATTAAACCCTGCATTTTTATTTGGTTTGTAAGCATTGCTTTCTCACCCACTTAAAAGCTATCATCTGATTATTGATCCTTGAGAGCACTGGTTCATTTGATTCTCTTTTTGACTGTCTGAATACCATCTGTAATTGAGTTATCCCATTGATCCACACATACAAAAATACAAAAAACAAGTTTACCTTAAGTTTCCAAGCATCTTTGAACCACAACCACAAAGAGTTTCTTGGAGTGATAACAAATTGGCGTCGTTGCCGGGGAGAGGAGATTGAAGATCAGCTTTCCTGGGAGACGACACAGAGCTGATCTTTGATGATAGACAAAGATTATACATTCTCTTGGTTGTAATCATCTATCTCGCGACTCCATGAAAGACAGATTCAATGGCGGCTCCACAATATTCAGATGTCAAAAGCATTTGCTACTCTTTTGGCTCGGAGGTTTGCACCTCTGGATTTCTCTTCAGTTTTTGGTTTCCCACATCTAGTACCTCATATGTCAGAATGGGGATATTTTCTACCTATCTTCAAAGAGGATAAAGAAGATAATCCTGCAGAACACCTCAAAAAGTTTCATGAGTGCATGGATCTACTAGATCTGCAGCATGAAGATGTTCATGCATTCGTTGTATGATGATGCACGTCAGTGGTATTTCTCTTTACCTCCTTCCAGTATTTCATCATTGAAGGATTTTCACAGAGTATTCAATGAGCGCTACAAAAGGTTCTTTTCAGATAAGTTTTTATTTGATAATTGTTGTGTAGAATATGAATCACACAATAGAGTTGAATATGTAAATAGAGAAGGATCTCACTCTCATCATCTACATCATCTCTCTAATGATCTTCATGATGATATATTTTCACATAAAAATGAATTAGATAGAAATAATGAAAGAGTTCAGGTCTCTCCTATTACCATTATTTCTGATCTTCACAAATCTGAAGAATTGATGTCTTTAACTACACATGGAGAAGATCAGTTTAATATTGGTCAAGTATCTATTGAAATAAATGAGGCTAGCCCACAATTTTCAGATCTACAAACCAAGGAAAATGATAGTAACCATGAGGAACAGGAATTTCAGAAAACATATAATCTCCAAGAAAGACAACAAGAGGATTATATTTCTCCCTGTGTACCTTTTATTTCAAATTTTGATGAAAGGGATGAATATGATGAGCAAATTTTTTGTAATAACTTGAGATCTGCAGCAGATTCTAAGGACAACCCTCAGTTTTCTGATTTGCAGACCAAGGCAGATTTCAGCAGTTATGAGGAGGAAGGTGAGGAGCAGAAAGTTTCAGATCAACAATTGAGCTTGTTTTTTCATTTGACAGAGGAAGAAAAGTCCACATTTAGCATTGACATCAGTAAAGAAAAAAAACATCAACTTTTCTTTCAGTTGGAACAACATCAAAGGGAGGTATTTCTTTGGGGTTTTGTTGACCCTATTGCTGACTATTTGGATTTTATGAGCAGCATAAAGTCAAGATATTTTTGTCAGATGATGGTTGGTTCTGCCATCTTTAAAAACTATATTTCTGCATGCTATGGTTTCCTTTCTTTTTCAGATTCAGATCAAGGAGATTACCAGTAAATCAATTTCTTTCTTGGTTTCATTGGAGATTTACTTTTACTTGATCAGTTTGCTCCTACTGATTAGTGTAGGAGTAGAATAGAATAATCCCACTTAATGAGTAGTAGACTTTTCAATTATTGGTTGTTGAATAAGTAGAGCAGGCTACATGCAGGTTACAGTTTTACAGGGGATCAATTATAAAGGCCAGATGACTCCATGCCCAATGGTAAAGGCCAGATTACTCCATGCCCAATGGTAAAGTCACTGGAACTACTAGGTTCTTGGAAACCTCACAGAGGGGTTTCCATCCCAGTTGTAGCCAGATGTTAGCGCTCAAAATGTACTGGTAAATTTTAGCGCTTTCATCCAATTTAGGCTAGATTTTCCATTTTTTCCGATCTTTAACCAGTGTCATGATCTCCAACTGTTTCCAAATATTTTTGAGAATCTCCCATTGATTTATTTTTCTCAAAGACTCCTATGACTCTGCCTTCTGATCTGCATTCCCAAAGCCCTGTTATTATAGCCTAAAACCCTAGTTTTATGCCTCTTAGATTTGCAAATAAAAAATATAAATTTTTTATTTTGTTATTTTAACCAAAATATGGTGTGTGCTTTAAGTATCCTAAATTTATTCAAAGTGAAGCCACAAGCCACAAGTCATTCTCATGTTAAGTCTACAGGTCTTTCGGGTTCTAGGGCTCCATTGCAAATTTTTTTTAGAGGAGCCACAAGTCGACACATAGCCCAAGCCATATGTCAAGCTACATGCTAACTCACAAGTCATACACAAACCAAACAATAAGTCGAGACAAAGCTATGAAGTTAACTCATAGTCTATTCATAAAACCACATGTCACCAGGGCCCAAGTGCAAGTGCCAAATTCCAAATCTATATGCCACGCAACACATTAAAGCCACATACAAACGCCAAGCTCCATATTTGAGGTATTTCATCGAAATAGATGTTCATTTTCATCAAAAATTTTACAGACTGTTCCTTTGACAACTCATATGGTGCAGTAAGGATTGGATGTTAGATCATTAAATTATTTTGAGGAGTGGCAGTCGCAGGTTTTCTAAGCTTCTTATCAGCAAATCAACACACAGGTGTTAAGACAGTCAGATATAAGTCAAACCACAAGTCGAAAATGTTAAATGCCTTATTTGAAGGAAGAAAATGAGTGCGCATATGGGTTTTTGAATGTTTGACAGGTTTTAATGGAAGGCATAGGATCACGAGGAAGAGTCATGATCAGGCTTTCCGTTCTACCCGCTTATTCTTTGGATGATCATGAGGGACTAGGGGGATCCATCTGGATGGATGGCGTATTCAATCTGATCCCTCTGATTTGCTTTATTCTCTTTTTAAGAACCCCTTGAAACGTATTTTGAGTGAAAAGAAGTCGCAAACGATTTCACTTTTCATTTTGATCAATACTCTTTATGGATGATGGCCATGTATAGTTGGGCAGATATGAGATGTCGAAGAAGTTGAAGGGCACAAGCCTTTGACAGTATCCTTAGCCTCTCATGCCTGAATGGCATTCTTTGGTTCACTGCATGCATTGTTTCAATTTCTGTCGAGAAGATTTTCCCTAGAATTCAAGGGAGCGAAGAAGGGGAGTTGCAAAGTTGTTCACAATAATAATAATGTGCAGGCCTCGACTAAGATGAAGGAATCAAGTTGGAGTAGGGGAAGATTCATAGGCACAGGAACATATGGAGACAAGGCCAAGTGGGATGTAAATGACAACGCTCAACTATACATAATAGAAGGTTGGGGAGCTCCCTATTTCTCCATCAATACTCATGGGAATGTTTGTGTTTGACCATGGGGCACTTCCGATGGTTTAGATGAAATTGATATCGTGGGCTTGATTGAATCTCTACAAAGATCGAATATAAAGTTGCCTATGGTTATCAGATTCCTCGACATAGTACTACACATTATACATAAATTGCAAGAGTGTTTCGACATGGCAATTGCCAGATATGGCTACCAACAATCATTTCATGGAGTCTTTCCAATAAAATCCCTTGTGAGCTCGACAACCTGCAAACAACAAGTTCAGTTATTGGTTATGGGAGGTTTGAGATGCTCCTAAACATTGTGATGCATTTGTATTATTGACATTGAAACAAATGCATTTATGATCCAGACAGAAAATCCTATCATTTTGAAAACCTCAACACTTTCAACAACTTTGCCAGGAAACCTCTATCACTTGATGCACATTTGCTACCCATATGATTTCCAGAAATCAGGTCCATAATCGTCAGGCCAAATCAAGAACGTCAATTTCCCAATGATGGTATGAGTTGCAACATCGTTAATGAAAACAATAATTTTTATTTGATCACGAAAGGTTTTCTTTTTGGCCAAAGCAAAGATTTCATCGGCATAGGAATCAAATCTACAAATAGTTAGCGGTTGAAAAGCAGAGCTTTCAACGCCTAACTAGAAAATTTCAAGGCGAAAGAGCTGGTGAAACCGCAGACAGGGTAGAGGAGTCGTATTTTCGCCCAAATCTATTTTTTTCTCAATCAAACGCCTGGAGGAGGGTTTCAAAAGATGGACAATAATTAAACACATCATATTTAAGGACTTGTTATGATGTTTTAGGTGTTTAGAAGGTGGTAAAGTGAAATTAGCTACCTATTTTCTGGGCACAGAAACAATTTTTTTTTTGCTAAAAGTGCCAAATTTGACTTATCTTATCTTCCATGGATATTCAACAGCCTTGGAAGGTTTTCTAAACTTGTCAAAGTTTTGAAGGATGTGAAGATCATCAAAGATGAGGAATTGACTTAGTTTTTAGGATCTCTTCCTATTTTCTTGTGTTAGTTTTGACTGTCTATTTTTAGTAAATTCGATCCTTCCTTATAGGATCTCAGTTATTTTGTAAAGTCTATAAAGCCAAGAACTTCAGATGAAGTAAAGGGGTTTGATTTTGGATACAGAAAATACTTATTGTAAACGAACTTTTCAGTATGATAATACAAATCATAGTTTTCTCTCTCTATTGATGTCAGATTCTCACCTTTCCTTCTGTACTCTTATTCAAGTTGTTTTAGCTGCAGATGAAAGACATCTCATTGGTTAGATCATAACTTGATTAATAGTTTCTTATCATTGTTTATTAAACCCTACATTTGTATTTGGTTTATAAGCATTGTTTTCTCACCCACTTAAAAGCTATCATCTGATTATTGATCCTTGAGAGCACTGGTTCATTTGATTCTCTTTTTGACTGTCTGAATACCATCTATAATTGAGTTATCCCATTGATCCACACATACAAAAATACAAAAAACAAGTTTACCTTAAGTTACCAAGCATCTTTGAACCACAACCACAAAGAGTTTCTTGGAGTGATAACAGATACTTGGTACATGGGTGGATGCACTTGTTTATGGTACAGGTTGATTACAATTTGTTTGGTACAGGTTGGTGCATGGTTGATGCACTTGTTTATGGTGTAGGTTGATTACATGTTGAGGTACAGGTTGATGCATGGTTCAGGTTTATTGGTACAGGTTTACAATGGTATATCTCACAGTGATAATGTGACAGTGGTTCCATCATTCTACTTCTACTTCAGGCTGGTTGGACGGGGCAAGGACAGGTGGTTGTAGCCACCTTCCGATTGTATCCGAAGAACATAGGGGGTTGTAGCCTCCTTCTGGTTGTAGCCAGAGAATTGGGGCATTGGAGCTTCCCTCAGGTTATAGTCTGAGAAAATAGGGGGTTGGAGCCTCCTTCCAGTTGTAGCTGGAAAGAAAAGGAAGTTGGTGCTTCCAATGAATGTAATTCTTCAAGACATATAAGAAAAAACATTATGTGGTTTTTTCCCACTTTGGGTTTCCACGTAAAACACTAGTGTACTATATAAGTGTATGATTGTTCATTTGTTCATTGATTATTTACTCTGCAGTTATTGGATGATAATGCTACATTGATATAACACTTGGATTGTATGGTTAAAACGGATTAAATTTCTCTATTATTGATTCACCCCCCCTCTCAGTAATCCAACAATGTAGAAGATCGAAATTTCTCCTTCTTTCGGTGTCTGGGCCTGTAGGATATTAATACTCAAATGCTTGGAGATAATGTCTCCCAAATTGAAACTACTCTTGGAAATTGCCACAATATAAGCCAAGGGCATCCAAGGTTCTGAAAATTTTGAGCAGCCCTTTTCTCCATATAATCAGCAAATTAAAGCCATTAGATACATGTAGGGTTCTCTGATATTTACCTTGTTGTACCAGTCGATGTTTATGTTTTTGAATTTTTTGTCTTATTTCCACCATGAGGATAATAACCTGTTGGTTTCATGATACTCATAAAACTTGACCATGAAATCTATGTTTAACCTCTCCTCTGGGTCCCTGCATTTATAATATTTTTGTACCTCAACTGGAAGGAAAACACCAACACATTCACCCTTCATATTGTTGATAGTGCATTTCACTATGTTGGCATGGTCGATTATCGATACTAAATTCTCGATACAGGGTAGAACTAGGGTCCATCAAGCCACCCTGTGGAGGTTTGATCTCTTGATGTTCGAGAACACTTGATCATCCAACATTCTGACATCTGGGTTGTTGTGTGGTGTGAACTCTGGGTAATCCTTCTGGCTGATTTTTCTATACAAGTCTCCCCAATGTAGGAGCACCATTTTAGATCCAGTGCTCGTCTCTATGTCGCCGAAAGACGAAGGTTGGGAAAATTCCTTTTTCGTGGATGTGTGGATAACTGATTCCATCTTCGAGACAAATCAAGTTTTATTGCAGTCCTCGGTGTAGACCCTTCGCCGACTTCTACTTCCTTCTTTTCGGACGTTCTAGGTGAGAGCCTGGTTGTTGGATTTCTTGGAGGCATTTTCCTGCAAAAAACAAAAGGGTGTTATAGTGAGCAACCAACCAACCTTGACAAGAGTCATTGACACCATCACAAGTGCAAAAATGATAAAGACAATGCTTACCTTCTTGCTTGCAAGAAATTCACTTGGTCTTACTGGTAATCAAATTAAGATAGTTGGTTGTAATCTCCTCGACACTATTTCTTTCTCCTTCGTTTGCTTCAGGGAATAAGCGATTTGTGAATGAAACAACATATTTGGGTTTGACCTTGTAAATTTAAACAAAACATATACTTACCCTTATCACATCAAGTCTTCAATTCGGGAGTGAAAATGTGATATGTGAAATCTATTACAGATTCTTCATCATTCTTAGGATTAAATTCTATGCAGGTTGGCGATGCAGGAGCGGGTTACTTCGTAGTTCATAGGAAAATTCAAATTTTGACTCCTGGTCGGCACGCAGGGTTGTGGTGTTGGTTGTGCGAAAATTTAGTTTTTCTACAAAAACACAGAAATTTGTCTTACCTTAGCTAGGAGTATCCCATCAAATCACCAGGCCCTTTCGTGTTTACAAGAAAATAGTATGATCGGGGTCAAGAAAAGAAAACAAGGTCTTTTGAATGGAACAATAGCGCGGATTGACTGGGATTTCCGGTGTATCATGGCAAAGGTTTGATGAAAAACCTCGGTGTTAGATGACCTATCAGTGTGCTGATATTAAATGAGTGAATCAACGTTGTCATTTATCCTTAGACATGTTTCGTTGATACCTTTAGGAAAATGTTTCGACGCCAATAAAAACCGTCGTACAACGCTGATGTGGAAATGTTGGCATGGAAGTACATATACGACATGGGGGAAACTCAAAGGATGACACGGGTTAGAGACTGAGTCATACAGACTATCAACGTGGAAAAGACATGTAGACTATTGATCTTGACCTCTTCATGAGAAACATTCTTTGGCATCAGAGAGTTTCTTTAAACAAACAAATTTGGATACAACATTTTATCATGCCAGTGTCCAAGATGTATCGATGATCGACAATCAACAGTTTGTGACGGTTAATGTTTTCTTCGTTTCGACCCTCAGAGTTCATCAATGCCGAAATGTATCAATGATCGACGATTTGTTATGGTTGTCTGCATTTGTGATTTATATCGGGGATTTCGTTGATGCTGAAAATGTATCATCTATGTTAAAGAACTGTATTATAGATAAGAAATTTTTGATCAACGACTGTTGAAAGAGTTTAAGACGTGTACATTTTAGGCCTTTCATGTCATGTGACTAAAAAATACCAATCTGTCAATAACAAAAAGAATAACCGATAACAAGACTCAATAACAACACATAAATTCATCCATCTCATAATACTGGACCTGATTCAAAAAGATAAGTGGTACCCAAAAAGAAAGAAATTTCACAAAATATTTTAGGGTGTGTTGAGTTCTAAAACAATGGTGATTCTCTGGGTGAAAACATAATCTCTTCTCCTTCCCTCGTGCTTAACCTGTGCAAATTGGTTAAGAAACCGTCTGGTTTTATTCTATTCCTTTTCAATAGAACCTTTTCTATCCATGTGTGCACAAGTTCCTAGGTTCACAAATCTGGATCTACCTGTGGGGTTTAGCTTTACCACCCCCTTTCCTTTTAACCTCAATCCATGACCTTTCTAGACAAGAGTCGGGTAGGGCTTCCACTAGTGTGAGGCCTTTTAGCTATCATTCCTTTTCTTATGGTATTTCTCCGCTGCCAGTGAGCGTCCATAGACCTGATGGAGTCACCCTGACATCACATACCTTGCTATGCTTCCAGCGAGTGTCCATAGACCCGACGGAGTTATCTACATACCCTCTCGTACTTTAAACTCTTTTTTATATAAATTATTTTCTTCTGGAAAAAATCCCAAGAGTGAGTCGAAGAGGAGGATGTTTTTTTTCTAACAAGGTTAAAGTATTAAGGTGGGGCATTTCCTGGCTCTATCCATAGGTACATGTGATTCTTTCCATATAGCCATATTTCCATTTAGCATTACCAAGCCACTAAGTAGATATTTCATTTCTTCCCCAGGTAGTATGCTTACAAAGACAAATATGATTTTTTGAAAGTTTGTGTTTCCCCAGCGTCTCTTATTTTGCATGTGGGTGTAGGTCAGGAGCAGACTATGTATTACTGTATTTATTAAAATCAACCACTATTTTACAAAACACAACTTATTAAAAAGAAAAAATAAAGAAAATAAAAAAGGAGTTCGCAGTTGGTCTTCCCTAAATCCACACACTCATCTTGATCAAAATGTATGCTAAAAAAGAAAAAGCAACTCAAACAAAACATCAAAAGACACCCTTTTTTTTAAGAGAAGTATTTTTTTAAGACCTGACCATTCATCGGGAGGGTGTCAGATTCGCCCCTCAGATTTTGCAACCGATATGTGCCTGCCCCGATCTTCTCGGCCACTTGAAAAGGTCTGAGCTATAGATTTTGGAACTTTGAGTGTTTTCCTTTTGACTTGTTTTCTTTATCCCACTTCAAGACTAGATCCCCTACTTCAAAAAAAAAATCTTTGGCCTTGTGTTTGTCGAACCATATTTTAACTACCTACTAATGAGTGGTGAACTTAACTTTATCCTTTTCTCTTTCTTCATCCAACATGAGAAGGGTATCAATCCTTTATTGTAAAGTGGATAAGGGATGACCTCTTGATGCCTGGGCAAGATGTAAAGATGAAAGGCACAATCCATTTGGAAGAATGGATTCTTTCCCATATACCAGAAAATACAGAGAGTTTCCTATGGCTTCTTTAGGTGTTACTCTATTGGCCCACGAGGCATTATGAAGTAAATTATGTCAATTTCTCTTATTTTCAACAACTGTCTTTTTCAAAATTCTCACCAGGTTTTTATTAGTTGACTCTGCTACCCCATTCCCTTCCAGATAATAGTTTGAAGAATATATTATTATGATCCCCTTATCAAGGGATAATTCTGTCAAGTGTGTGGAATAAAAGAAGGAAACATTGTCAAAAATGAGGATGGAGGGCATCCCAAACCCTGTTATTAGTTGTTGTTCTAAAAATTGGATCACTACCTTTTCATTAATGTGTGTGAGAGGGATTGCCTATGCCCAACTTGTGAAATAATCTATTGCAGTCAAGATATACTTATGTTATTTTGAAGAATTTGAATTAATTTATCCTATGACGTCTATTCCCCATTGCTCGAAAGGTATGGATATGGTCACAGGATGGAGTGGAACGGTTGCTTTATTTTCCCTACCGATGCTCACTTGAAATAATTTACATTTATGGCATATGAATGAGTGTCCCTAAACAAAGTAGGTAAATAATAACAAGCCCTTAATATTTTGTGAGTCGTGATTTCTCCTGCAAAATTTCCACCTGTTGGGTTGTCATGGAGTTATTTGAGTACATTTTCTGCATCATCATGTTCAAGACATCTAAGGAGTACTCCATCATAGTTTACACAGAAAATCACATAATTTATGAGACGATATTGAGTGGATTTTAACCTGAGGGATCTCCTTTCTCTAGGGTTTAGGTTTTCCAGACAAGTTCCATGATCTAGGAGATAAAACAAGTTTCCATTCCAGGACTATTTCCCAGGAAGGTGTTGATTAAGGTTGGTTGTCATTGATGTCAACCCTTGAAGAAAGACCCGTAGCACAAAGGTTAGGGTAATGGAACCAATAGTGTTTGATGTAAATATGACTCATTATTGTTTTTCCATGGTTGATAAGAAGTAAATATGGATGAACTCCAAAGTGGTCCCCTTATGGTGAAAGCCCTTAGGGGAAGATGCTTTGTGGAGTAAGAGAACCCATGCTTAATTGTGGAATAATGAGATGAAGGAAAGTGAATTTGTCAGGGAAACTATCCTAGATGGATAGTTCTTGTCATGTCATTTCCGGTGGTATGTGAAATGTCACATAATTCCTCACGGTTAGAGAGTTATGGCCATGAGAAGTTGGAGACCCC
>SNQJ01S0100535.1:16313-30851 GCA_010110895.2 Picea sitchensis | reverse complement strand
TGTGCATGTGTGTGATTGTTTATTTATTACTGGTCATTATTGGATAATAATTCTACATTGATATAACATTTGAAGAAAAATGATTATAATTACGTTATTACTGATTCACCCCCCCCCCTCTCAGTAATCCAACAGAAGGATGTATAAGGCTTCTCCACACCATAATGACAACTCATTTTCCCAAACGGGGTCTTATGTGTTAATCATATCTTGAGCTTCAACAACCAGTTTACATAATCCTTGACCTTTGAATATTTTGGCAGGTTTTGTGTCTAGATCAAATTCTTGGATGACTGCCATCCAATTTCCCCTTCTTTCTCCCATCTCTTGTTGAATGAACATAGATCGGACCACTGGATGAGGTACTATGACTTTAGTGTGATTCTTTAGGATGTAGGATCTAAAATGTTAGAATAATTTATATACTGCGTAAGCCTATTTGTCTATAGTAGGGTAATTCAGTTCGACACCTTGGAGGTTGGTGCTCATAAAGGATACATGTGCTTGATTGTTTTCATCATCCTTTTGAGTAAGTACTGCAGCCAAGGGTTTGTTAGAAGCAAAGGTATAAAGGAAAAAATATTTACTGAAATCAAGGTTTCGTAACACTGGTGCTTGGGAGATGGAAGTTTTGATGTTATTAAAATCCCCTTTATTTTCTTCATCCCATTTAAAACCTACATATTTGTGAATCATTCTTTGTAAAGGCTTGACGGTTTCAGTGAAATCAGGAGTGAATTTTCTCACAAAATTGATTTTTCCAAAGAACGATTGCATGGCCTTTTTATTGTGAGTCAAAGGGAGTTGAGCTATCGCTTTTATCCATTTAGGGTCGATGTTGATTCCTTCCTGAGATATGATATGACCTAATAATTTTCCTTCCTCTACACCAAATATGGTTTTCTTAGGGTTCAAATATATTCCATACTTCCTACACCTTTCAAAGATCTGAGTCAAATGTTGAATGTGGTCTTCCTTATTTTTTGAGTATATTGTTACATCATCTAAATATAATACCACACACTTGTTAATCAATCCCCGAAAATCTACATCCATGACCCTCTCGAAGGTTGATCCTGTGTTGATCAACCCAAAAGGAATGTGTCTATAAGAAAAGGTTCCCCACTTGGTCTGGAAGGTAGGATACATCAGGGGTTCCAAAGATGGGTGGTACTTCCTAAGTTGTTTTTGAAAGGGTTTTACTCTAGACTTTAACAGGATTGTGTGTTGGATAATGCGAGTATCATACATTTTCAATTCTTGGTAAGACCAAGCAAAGACATCTTGATATTATTTAAATAGTTTAACATAATCCTTCCTTCCTTCCTTCCTTGGATACTTCCTTTCCTAGGTTAACATTCTTGGGATTCTCTAGGGTTCCTAGGTTTATAGTTTCATATATAGGGCATGAGCTCTTTGTTTTTGCATTTTTAGGACCCTTAAATATTTCCCTTAGATCAAAAAGGTTCTCCAGATTGGCCACTCCTTTTGGTATTGTGTGAAACTTTGGTTTATTGTTAGAGTGATTTGTTCCTTTCTTCCATTCGTGGAGATTCGATTCTGTAAGTAGTTCTTGGAATATTTCATCATTAATGGCCAAATCCTTAAAATTTTCCTAGTTAGTCAGGAAATCTACAATCTGTTCATCCCCTTCAAAAACTTTTCAGTTAGAAATGTTGTTAGGCACCAATGGTTTGTAAAGAAATTATATTGCAAACCTTAAGGCTTCATAGTCTTCTAAAGGAGATAATATTGAGGCTATGGTGGTTAAAGAATCAACAAAGGTATTTTTTGTCCTAGGAATAATGGTAATGTTGAAAGCCTCAAAATTTTCTATTAGCCTATGTAACTCTTGCTAGTAGTTTCTCAAATGAGGTGAATTGAAATGGATGGTATTATTTACTTCTCTAACGATAATTTCATAGTCTCCAAAAACTTTCAATTCTTTGATGTTTAAGTCTATGGCCTTCTTTAGTCCTTGGACTAGAGCTTCATATTTAACAGTGTTGTTAGTGCATTCAAATTCTAATCTGCAGGATAAGAAGTTTTGTTTCCCCTTTGGGTCAATGAGGATACATCCTGTTCCCAACCCTTCTTGCGATTTAAAACCATCACAGTACAACGTCAAAATTTATGGGAGGGGATTACTAACTTCTTCATGTCTAGCTATGTTTTCACTTGCATCTCCCTTGTCTGCTACTCCTGGTGGAGAATCCTAATAGAGGATGCTTCCTTCTATGGCTGCTAGTAAGTCTACTTGAAAAATGATTTCGGATTTTTGTGTGGGAGGTATGTCAGACACGTGAGGGGTGAAATTACCGAAATCAGAATCACAGGAGTAGTTTCCTAAAACAGGGAACTCTGTTGATGAGGGTTCATTCGGGGTGTCTAAATCAGTGATGATATGTTTGAGATATCTTTCTCTGTCAATCATTATCATGTTTTTATGTCCCTTTAATGGAAACCAAAGGTGATCCCAGTCAGTACTAAAGTATCCATTTAATTTCCCAGACCAATCTCGGCTAAGTAGCAGTCCATAGTCCTCTGGGATGTCTACTACGATTATGTCAATTACTTGAACAAATTTGGGGTGTGTATCCCTTCTGATCATGACATATTTAAGTTCCCCAATGACCTTTACTCGATTCCCATCTAGTTGTATAATGTGTTTATCACTTTTGAGTGGGGTTGCGTTCAATTTCTTGCAGATTGACAATGGAATGATATTGGAAGATGCCCCTAAATCAACTAGGAAATTATGTAGATTTCTGTTAAAAACTTCAAACATCAAGAGGAAAGGAGGAACAAAAGGTCTTCCCCTTTTGTATAAAGAGCAATCATTCACACTTGGCTTATTTGTTAAATCTATGGGAGATGGTATCTCTCTTTGATCAGTGCTTGTTATAGGGGCATATATTGATTTTAAGGCATGCAACAGAAAATCCTTTTGTTGAGGGATCCTACACATGTCCATGACATACACATTATCCTTCATCTTCTCCAGGTCTTCTACCACATTGTAATCTAGTTTAAGAGCTCCATGTGTGTGTATGTTTGTGGGATTTTTTTGAAACGAAAATAGGGGTTTGGGGAGATCGGTCACTGGGCTCCCTCTAGATAACTTCATAGTGGTGGGGTTACTTTAGACCGGTTGAATTTTACTTTGCGTTTGTACAACTGGAATTTTAGCGGGAGGTCCCTACACTTCAATGGCATTGTTGAAAGGCATCAGGTGATTGGAATCCTATAATAGAATGGTTGTCTCTTCTAGTGGCTCTTGACTTTATTGATCGATGGAATTCATTACTGAGCTACTCGGTTGTTCGGTTAGACAACATTCATATAAGAATCAATTTGACATTATATTCATAGCATGTACCCACTGGGGGCAGTCCCTTTTTGAATGGCTTTCTTGGTGATAAGTGTAGAAAGAGTCAGATGCTAAGTTCCCTAAGTCGACATTTAGGTTAGTTGGGAGAGGTTCTATAGCTTTGTAGGGTGGATTTATTTAAAAAAAGGGTTTATAAGGTCTTTGATTTTGGTTTCCCTCCCTAACACTCTTTTTCATATCTATGATCTCGTTGGAGATTTTTTTTATCATCCATTGTAGGTTTCCTAGATCTCCTCCTTCCTTATCAGGACCTTGTTCTATTTGTTTTCCCGGGGTTCTTGTCAACAAAATTTCTCTCTTAGGTAGACGTTGGTTTCTTTTTTTATTAGTGATATCTGACCTTTTTTGCATCCTTTCATTTTGAATTCAATCATTTTAACTTCTTTGAAATTTTGGGTTGGGGTATGCTTGGAAACCATTTTTACGAACATGGAAATAGAAGCTGGGAGAGCATTAGCGTATACTTCAATTTGCAAATCCTAGGTAGGTTTAGCTTCAGGTTGAAATTTGTTCAAAATGGTGGTAAACCTTTGGTTGAAATATTTGACCTTTTATTTTGGACTCATAGTGGCGGAGAAAATTTCACCCATTAAATCTCTTGTGGTAGTTTCTTCCACAAATTTGTCAAAGAAATCCTTTTGAAACTTGGTCCAACTAGTTATGGAACCAACTGGCAGGTTGAAATACCAAATCGAGGCTGAATTCTCAAGGGTATACGGAAAAAAACTACACACTACATATTCATATTGCACGTTCATCAATCTTATAGCTAATATGAACTTCTTAATATGGTCCTTAGGCAATCCGGAGGTTTTGGGGTCAAATTTAGTAACTAATTTTTTTGGATGTCTGGATAGATTATGCACCCGTCCTGGGATTGCCAGAGAATCTCTAGCCAAACATGGTTGATTTTCTTGAGGTTGATTTCCCCCTTTTCCATTATTATATGTATTATCCTCCATGTATTCCAATTCAAAACCTAAGCAATTTGAGTTAGACCATTCCCCGTCAAATTCAAAATAGTCAGGTTCAGAGTAGTTACTAGTTGGTGTTTCGGGTATTAGATTAAGTGGTTGTTTGATCTCAGCAAGGGAAAAATCCATCATGTATTCTACCATGTGAACAAATACCTGGTCAGGGGTGTCAACAACTGGTCGACTTACTTGTTTTCTTTGAGGAAGTAAAGGAGCTAAAGGTAATGCTCTGATTTGTCGGGCATAATCTCTTGTGATTCTTATGAACTTATTTAACTCCTCGTGAGGAAGAGCGTAATGTATTTTAGGGTACAGCCTTACAGAGTTACTCATATAGAGAGTACTCTATGTATGTGGGTTGTCTTGAGAATGACTAGCCATGCATGTGGGTTGTTTTGAATCTATAGGCTTTGCGGAATATTTTATTGGAAATATTGTTAGCCATGCAATTGTTTAGGCCCTCCTTCTAGTGCCAATTTTGTTGAGGGGTCCAAGGTCCCTTTAACTCAACAGCAAGAACCAAACCTACTTAAGAGGCCCAATTAGAATCGTAAGCATTTCATGAGTGGTAAGATTCTCCAGATTCGTGATCTGGCTGGAATTATCGATGGACTTTAATTGTGATTGACATATGTGTCTTTTCTGTGAAACCTTTCCTTAGGCTGGGCAGTTTTGTTTTTGGTTCTTTTTCTAATATTTATAGCAAAGAAAGATAAAGCTTAATCTAAATGGAAGAGGGAAGTTAAATTGTGTGTTGGGAGAAGGCTAAGTTTTTTAGGATAACCTCTATACCTTAGCATGCAGACAAAGAAGATCTAAACTACTTCAAACCAAAATTAATACCATTTTGATTAGTGGACATTCAACGTTGTGTGAGATAACAATTATAGAATAGAAAAAATACACATGACAATAAGCTAGTGCAAGAAAAGTAATTTTCGATGCTCTATTATCAATCACAGGTTAAAATAATCAATTTCTATTCATCAACCAGAATACAAGAACTGTATTATTGCATTATCAGATAACTTTAAATAATAGATACAAAAAATCTTACTCAATACAACAACAAATATTTAATCCGAAGATAGATATAATCCCCCCTTGATCCAATCACATTAACACCTTAGATTATAGAAGTGTCTTTGGTTCTAAACAAAAATTCTTAATTAAAATAACTTGCACATAAATAATTCTCTTACAAAATTACAGAAAAGTATTTCTCTCCAAAAACATCGATCCCTTGTCCCAGATAGATGCCCTTATTTATAACAAAAAATAACTAAACTAAAAATATCTACTAAAGTTGTGTTAAAATAAGAAAACACAACATGGCAGATTTATCTATCTATTCTCTTTTGCTCATCTAGTGGTTTCACTAAAGTGGATTGTTCTTCTCATACTCTGACCACTTTATGAAGATATCTTCACATGTATTTTCATATTGAAACCTGTGTTGATCCATTAGAGTGGAGATGAATTCTTTTATTTCTATCATTCGTTCCCTGTACTTGATTACCTTTACACTTAAGCATTGTAGGACTGCTAGAGATTTATCGGGGGTTCCATTAACTTCTTCACTTGACCCGGGATCATGTTTGAAATATGAGAAATCTTTGCTTCCCATGCTAGGTATTTTTCTTGATGTTGTTTAACTATGTCATGCAGATTGTTGAAATATTTTGGTGGACCAAACTCTGGTAGGTCAATGCTTCTAATTTCCCGATTGATTTTCCCCCAATATTTCTCACACTCTCCCCATCTCTCCTCCATTTTCCGTTGAGGTTCTTGGACCATGCTTACCCAATGTTCAAATTCCTTATTTATTTGGACGATGTTTCTATCCATCAACACTCGGATGCCATGCTCCTATGTATCTCGGCCCCTCCGCACTTTGTTGATGTAGTTTATCCATTCTAAGGTTTGTTGTGCCTTTTCATACCATCACTGCATGTATTTACAGGTTTCCAACCCCATGAGGGTATCTTCTTGGAAATAAGCTATGTGAGCAGTGAACAGATCTCTTTCGCTAGTGAATTGTGCATGCATTTATCTGAAATCACTCTTCAGGAGTACCACTTCCTATGTTGAATTTTGGTAATATTCCCCTTGATGTCGCAAATGGTCCAACTCTTTCTTCATGGTGGCTACCTCTCTTTCATCCCTTTTTTCCCCGTCCAAAGTAGTATCGGTTATAGCCATACCTACTCCGATTAGCTCAGTCATCTTATCATTTTTTGTGTCAATAATGTTTCCTCTATGGTTATGAGAAGTGTGTTATCGAGCATGAGCCTCCTTTTCTTGGTAGTTCTTCTCATTATAGCTTTCATTTTCCTATCATAAGAAAATTCCTATATATTGGTGATTTCATCCACTAGTTCATGAATCTGTTGATCTCCTCAAGACAGAGTAATGTTTAGACTTCCTTCCCTATAGAGATGTTCCATGGTAGGTTCTCTTAGTTCCTTAGTAGGGGAATATTATGTATGTTTCGGTGACATAGCCTCATGTTGATGCTCATGTTTTTGGTGGAGTCTTGGTCCTAGCTGGGGAAGTAGGCATAGGATCGACATTATCTTGTGATTTGGCTGTTGAGATGCCTATTTATAGAAGTTGCCTTTATTCTTCTGGTTCACCAGCACCCAAGTCATTCTTGGAGATTTTATTTTAAGGCTGTGTTCCCAATTGGTAGATAAATTCAGTGTCCATAGTTCTCTTTGCCTCATGGTCGCCTTCTTGAGGATTTGGCATCAAAGCATTGGAAGCTTGAGCAGATGTTTCTCTTGGTTCTTCCTCTTCTGTAATTGGTATCGGGGTTATGTGCGAAACCTCTGAACTTTCCTCATCGTTGTATATGGTAATTAAGTCTATGAGGACAATAGGGACACTCATCTCACTTGATTCTCTTTCTATCTGACGTTAAGTTGTAGTAGTCACTGGTGATCCTTCCTATGGTGACATGGGGTTGGGGTTTTGTTGGTCAGCAGTCTCCTCTAAGGGAATTGTCTTTGAGTCATTAAGCTCTTCTCTGCGATTTCTTGTGTCAGTCGAGGTAATCCTCAAGGATTATATCAAAGGGTTAAGTGGTGGATATTACTCTCACCTTTGTATAGCTCTTTGAGCTTCTTCCAGTAACATCATCCCCTTCCTGTATGTCTTTGTTGCTTCTACTGCCTTGTTTTGTTCTCTTACCCTATGGGATTATTGAGCCTTTTTCTATATTGTCTCAAATTTCTCATCCATAAACATTTCTTTGAATTTGGTCATATTGGGGTTAGCCTATCTATGGAGCACCTCCTCCCAGTCCTGGGCGCCCTCTGTAAAATTTCATCTTCAAAACTATCATGGCAAAATAGCCAATAGGAGGATACCTAAGATGCGTGCTAAGGAAATAAACCATTCGGATCGTGCCTGCGAAAGAGACTTGTGGGGAATCAATACTCAAGCTTATTTAACCCTTCTTATTTCTCTTGTGCAGTGTCTTTGACCATATAAAATCCTATATGAAATCCATAGGGAACGAAAGCTCTCTTCTTATCCTTTACCAGGGAAGCATTATACCCTTGTAAAATAGTTTGGTAACAAATCTCTCCCAATATGAGACGACCGGGGACATGAATGGGGAGTAGGTGGCATGCACCAATAACACCAAACACCTTGATATAGATGCTTGTCTCTTTGAAGTACCAGTGGAAAACTTTAGCTATCATCTTCTTTGTGGTCACTGAAAGCCTACGGAATTATTTTCTAAAGATAATTAAGTATATTCATGCTATGAACTAATCAAAGATCATGGCATGTGATCTTTTGTATATATTTTCACATAAGATACTAAAATAAACATGTACAGGAAATTCGACAATATGCCAGCTTAAATTCATACATGTGAAGACATTTCTTGCGCAGATTACATCAATGTAGAAGATCGAAACTTCTCCTTTTTTCGGTGTATGGGCCTGTTGGATATTAATACTTAGTTTCTTGGAGATAATGTCTCCCCAATTGAAACTACTCCTGAAAATCACCATGGTATAAGCCAAGGGAATCCAAGCTTCTAAAAATTTTGAGCAGTCCTTTTCTCCATATAATCGGAAAATTAAAGCCATTATATACATGTAGGGTTGTCTAATATTTCCATGTTGTACCAGTCGATGTTTCTGTTTGTGAATTTTTTGTTTTCTTTCCACCATGAGGCTAGTAACCTGTTGGCTTCATGATACTCATAAAACTTGACCACAAAATCTGTGTTTAAGCTCTCCTCTGTGTCCCTGACTTTATAATATTTGTGTACCTCAACTGGAAGGAAAAAACCAATGCATTCACCCTATGAATTGTTGATAGTGAATTTCACTATGTCAACGTGGTTGATTATCCATCCTAAAGTATCGATACAGGGAAGAAATGGGGTACGACAAGCCACCCTATGGAGGTATGATCTCTTGATGTTCGGGAACACTTGATCATCCAACATTCTAACATCCGAGTTGTTGTGTGGTGTGAACTACAGGTAATCTTCCTGGGTGATTTTTCTATACAAGTATCCCTAATGCAAGATCACCATTTTAGATCCAGTGCTCGTCTTGATGTCGTTGAATGTCGAAGGTTGGGAAAATTCCTTTTTGGTGGATGTGCGGATAACTGATTCCATCTTCGAGACAAAATCAAGTTCTCTTGTAGCACCTGGTGTAGACCCTTCGTCGACTTCTGCTTCCTTCTTTTTGGGTGTTCTAGGTGAGCGCCTGGTCCTTGGATTTTTTGGAGGCATTTTCCTACAGAAAAGAAAAGGGTGTTATAATGAGCAACCAACCAACCTTGACAAGAGGCATTGACACCATCACAAGTGTAGAAATGATAAAGAAAATGATTACCTTCTTGCTTGCAAGAAATTCACCTGGTATTACTGGTAATCAAAGTCAGAGAGCTAGTTGTAATCTCCTTGATGCTTTCTCTTTCTCCTTCATCTTCTTTGGGGAATAAGCGATTTGCGAATGAAACAACATGTTTGAGTATGACCTTGTAAATTTAAACAGATCGTATAATTACCTTGTCGCATCAAGTCTTCAATTCAGGAGTGAAAATGCGATATGTGCAATCTATTACAGAATTTTCATCATGCTTAGAATTAAATGCAACGCAGGCTAGTGGCGCAGGAGCGGGTTACTCCATAGTTCATTGGCGAATTCAAATTTTGACTATTGGTCGGCGCGCGGGATTGTGGTGTTTGTTGCATGAAAATTTAGTTTTTCTACCAAAACACAGAAATATGTCTTACCTCAACTAGGAGTGTCCCATCAAATCACCAGGCCCTTTCATGTTTACAAGAAACTAGTATGAACGACGTCGGGAAAAGAAAACAAGGTCTTTTGAATGGAACAACAATGGGGATCGGTCAGGATTGATGGTGTAGAATGGTGAAGGTTCGATGAAAAACCTTGGTGTTTGATGACTTATCAGTCTTCCGATAGTAAATGAGTGAATCGGCGTCGACAGTTCTCCTTAGGCATGTTTCATTGATACCTTTAGGAAAAAGTTATGACGCCGATAAAAACCATCGTACAACGCTGACATGGAAATGATGACATGGAAGTACATATATGACATGGGGGAACCTCAAAGGGCGACACGAGGAAGAGAATGATTCATATGGACTATCAACATGGAAAAGACACGTGGCTTATTGATCTTGACCTCTTCGTGAGAAATGTTCTTTGCCATCAGAGAGTTTCTTTAAACAAACAACTCTGGATACAACATCCTATCCTGCAGATGTCGAAGACGTATCGACGATCGTAAATCAAAAGTTTGTGTCGGTTAATGTTTTCGTCGTTTCGACCGTCAGAGTTCACCGATGCCGAAATTTATCAGTGATTGATGATTTGTTATGGTTGTCCGCATTTGTGATTTATATCGTGGATTTTTCCAATGCCGAAAACGTATCGGCTATGTTAAAAAATTGTATTATAGATCAGAAATTGTCGATCAATGACCAATTAAAGAGTTTAAGTCATGTACATTTTAGGCCTTTCATGTCATGTGACTAAAAAATATCAATCCATCAATAACAAAAAGAATAAATGATAGAAAGACTCAATAAAAACATATAAATTCATTCATCCCACAATATTGACCCTGGTTAAAAAAGATAAGTGGTACCCAAAAAGAAAGAAATTTCGCAAAATATTTTAGGGTGTGTTGAGTTCTCAACAAACCTATACCATATTCCTCAACCATCAACCATGTACATCAACACCATACCAAGTACCAATCATGTACCATACCATGTATCAACCATGTACATCAACAATGTACATCAATACCTCAACCAACATGTACCATGGATCCAATGATGTGCCTCAAGTCATATACCAAAACCCTCAGACGCATACCTCAAGCATGCTCCTCAATATTACCAAGATGCAACCAAGCATCAAGTATGCACCATAACACGTAACCAAACCAAATACCAAGATAACAAATAATGCTTCTAATCAATGTACCATAACATCACCAAGATGTACCATATCACATACTATCATCACCATCCATATACCATAACATCATAACCATAACCCTTAAGACTTACCTATGATCCTATAGCTGACTTGTTGTACTGTAAACTAACCTATAACACTTCCATGGTCCTCAATAACCTAGTACCAACATCCCTTCACAACCTTTCACAAGCCCTTTTACATATATGTGACTTTCTCTTCTAGTATCTGCATGTATACACACTTTCCTCCACTACAACTTGTGGATGTTTTCACTTCTCTATGCCTACAACCCACATATGTATGCAAATTGTCTTTCTTCAACCCGTAGATGTACGCTACATGTTCTTCTTCAACCCGCGTATGTATGTGATATGTCCTTCTGTAACCCACATATAACCTCAGAAAACTAGGGTTGCCATTTTTTTGCAACTCCGAAACTTTTTCTCCTTCAAACCTTCATTGCCTCAGACTTGATTCGTCATATTCAACCTTAGATTCACTAATAGATATTCCAAAAGATAAACCATAACATTCACAATATCTACATTCAATGTAAGTGTGTGTGTATAAATGAGAGACTCTTTGAGGTGTATTTATATTTTTTCTAAGTAACCTCTTTCCTTATTTTAGGGGTTTCTTGTTACAACCACTTTACCCTTTGACCAAGACTTATAACCAACTAGGGGCTTCTTGACCACTCTTCAGAGATTCCAACTTTACAAGGCCATATCTCCCTGACTATGAGGAACCACATGGCATTCGACATATCACCGAAAACAACATGACGAGTATTATCCATCTATGAGTGTATTACCTACATTTACACTATCCTTCATGTACAAAAACCTCATTCAAATTTGGGTATCATATCCACACCTTTGTGGATTCATGTAGACTTCATCAAATGCATCCATCACATATCATCACATCAACTAACTCATAACCAATCTCAATCATACAGATGATAACCAACTTTCCAATGATCTTGTCCACATTTATGGGGATTCTGTACTTCTCCAAGGGTTTCCATCAATCTCTAAGGGTTTAAATCAATCTCCAAGATCACTCTCCAAGGGTTGAAATCAATGACAACCAACTGTCGAAACCAATTGTCCAACAATCTCCCCCTTTGGCATTGATGGAAACACTTAGACATGGAAACACTCATTCTCATGCTCCCCTTGTGACTATTGATCCTCATCAATGTTTATATCTCTCCCCCTTTGACATCAATGGAAATGGGTATCTCCCCTTGGGGTTTCTCCCCATGTCTTCATGAATCTATTTTTTATCTCTCTTTTTGACCAAAACTTAAGTCCCCCTATAGATATGTTTTTTCTGATGATATAGATTATGCTAAAAGTTTCTATTTTCCTGTTTTGTTGTTCGTTTCACTTATTTTCCTTTCTGTGGCTAACGGATTCCAACTAATTCCACTGATTCCAATTTAAATAAACTTTTAAGCATATCATGAATTCATCTTCGTCCATATGTCACAAGATGTCCATAACTCTTATACTCAACTGTCCATAATGATGATCCATCTATCATTGTGCTTTATGACTGCAATTGATCATCACATATCAAATGTGTCCACTGTAAACAAAACTATGCATGTCTAAAAAACTTGTGTGGGGACACGAATTCTCAAATCATCAATCTATTACTCTGTACTTATGATATCTAACTACTCTGAATCTGTCTCTGCAAACACTTCACACTGCTTCGAAAGATGGTTCTTCGATCTGTAATGTCCATACATATTTATTGGGAGTCTCCAAGTTGGATGGCTCAGAAAAATACACACTCTAATGTGGAGTAATGTTCATCTTCGTCTGTAGACTCATCATCGTTTTGAACTATAACTTATTCCTTTCTTCCTATGGATTGATCTTTCACTACAATTCCTGAAAGTACAATCTCTTGAACCTGATCTTTATTCACCTGCTCTTATTTTTTTCTCATGTACTATTGCAAATACTACAATCTCTGGGACTTGGTATTTATTCACTTGATCTTCTTGTTTTTCATTTCTTCTCCAAACCTTCTTATATTTGAAATATTTATTTTCCCTATATATTTTTCTTCATCTCGTACTATTTCCAATCCTAAGAGTATGACTTCTGGGTGTCCTTCATTCATCTAATCTTCCTTTGCATGTTCTTATTTTCTTTTCCAAACCTTCTTATATATGATATCAATGTTGTTTCTCAAAGAAGTATCCATCATGATTCTACAATCACAAGCCATGTCTCCATATTTATGGCACTTGTAACATTCATTTTCATGTGGGGCCACATAAGCTTTTCTTGTTTGATCATTTCTTTCATAGGCCCTACAATTTGCAACCTTATGTCCAAAGTTAGTACAATAAAAACAATGACGATAAAATAAATTTACATACCTGGGAGTGAATGATCTTCTTTTTGGTGTAGTCCTTCTGAATTCCTACCTTGGTTGATCATGATCTTATCTTCTGTGGATATCTTCATCATGGTTGAAGCTTCTTTGTTTCCTCAACGTGGTAGTTCTTGTTGAATATGTATCTCTATTATACTCATTCTTCTTTGATTCTTTCTAACCATGATTCATTCCTTTGAGTACTTCTTCATAACTCTTACTCTTTTATTCATTCTTCTTTTCTAGTAACATGGAGGGATTCTCTTCAACGTTCTCTACTAACGAGGTGGATGTTTCTGTCTCTTCAATGTTCTTGTTGAACTTGACAATTTTAACTCTCAATGTGACAACTTCTTCTTCAAGCTATCTTCTCAACCTCTTCTTCTTTCTTCATCATTTGAATCTTCATGACTTCTTTTGTTCTTTTTTCTTCTTCAATTTGGATATTCAAGAAGATGATTTCGTTTTCAAGTCTTCTCTCTTCTTGACCAAATTTTGCTTCAAGCTGATTTAAGTTGTCATTTCTTTCCTTAAGATGATATGTCAATATATTCTCTCTCTTTTCTTCTTCTTCCTTTTGTGCTCCTATTTTTATTTCCAAACATTGCTTCTGATCCTCGAGAGTTTCTTCAATCATTTTGGCTTCTTCTAGATGATCCTTTAACATCATGATCATATGCTTGACTTATTTGGAGTTGGTGTTATGCAATTATTCTTTATTCTTTAGTTCTACTTGGAGTGACTTTTTTTTCTCCTTTTCCCTCTTTATAACTTCTATGACACTCATCAATTATTCTATGTAATCGACTTCTACCTCTTCGCACTCTTGCTCTTATGAATCTGTCTAACATTATGAGAATCTTTGTTCCTATTCTATATTTGTATCTTCTTTAGAAATATATGACTTTGTGATGGGAGAAGAATAGATATTATGTAGCTTATCCCAACGTTCTTTATCTAATGAAAATTTTCCCACTTTGTCCTTTACTGAATCAGGTAATCCTTCCATGATGCAATCCATTGTTATTTTGTTCTTCTTCTTCAATTCATTCTTAGCTGCAGTCTTAGGTTTCTTTGTAGCATTGTATCATGTACCAACTGAATACCAAATATGATATCCCTATGCTTGTAGAAATTTTTTCATCCTTCTGCTCCATATCTCATACACTAGACCACTCTGACCATTGAACATTGGTACTCCATGATCTAAGTTCCAGTGGTTAAACTTTTTCCTTGAAGGAACCTTCTCTGATACCAATTGTTGGATTACTAAGAGGGG
>SNQJ01S0100535.1:0-16289 GCA_010110895.2 Picea sitchensis | reverse complement strand
GCGTAAATCAATATGAGAAATTTAAACCACTTTTAAACACAATATGTATTCTTTAACTTTATCAACAACGTTCAATAATTTACCATCAATGTATCATCTATGATTGCAATCGATATATCATGAGCATATAATCATAAGAAACATCACATCAACATCACATAAAATACACAATACACCTTTATTTACGTAGAAACCAAAATGGGAGAAAACCACAAAACTTTTTCTTATATATATCAAAAATTCATTCATAGGAAGAACCAACTTCCAAATTCTCCAGTTTCAACTCGAAGGAGGCTACAAACCCCTATTCTTAGGCTCCAACCTGAAGGAATCTACAACTCCCTGATTTCTCTAGTTCCAACCAAAAGGAGACTACAACCCCATGATTCTCAGGCTCCAACCTAAAGGAATCTCCAACTCCCTGATTCTTCGACACCAACTGGAAGGAGGATACAAACCTATTTCCTTTCCCCATCTTTCCTACCTGAAATACAAGTGTAGACCAACTGTGACTACCAAAATAAATTCTAGTGTCACTACCATTATCACTTTCATTTCCATTCTCATTGTCACTACCACTATCACATCAACCTGTAACTATCAACCTATCACATTAACCTTTCACTGAAACTCAACCAGATCCTCTCACATGGATCATATACCAAGGAAAAATCTCAACTATATGTCCAACATAACCAACACATGCCTCTACCAAGCATGTACCAAGATCACCAACATACCATCAACCTATACCACAACAAGTACATCAACCATACACCAACACTTGTACCAAACCATGCATCAACCATGCACCAACACCTATTTGAAACTATGCATCAACCATGCACCATAACCTATACCATATTCCTCAACCATAAACCATGTACATCAACACCATACCAAGTACCAATATTATACCATACCATGTATCAAACATGTACATCAACACCTCAACCAGCATGTACCATGAATCCAATGATGTGCCTCAAGTCATATACCAAAACCCTCAGACACATGCCTCAAGGATGCTCCTTAAAATTACCAAGATGCAACTAAGCCTCAAGTATGCACCATAACATGTAACCAAACTAGATACCAAGATATACAATAATGATTCTAATAAATGTACCATAACATCACCAAGAAGTACCATATCACATACTATCATCACCATTCATGTACCATAACATCATAACCATAACCCTTAAATCTTACCTCTGATCCTATAACTGACTTGTTGTATTGTAAACTTACTTGTAACACTTCCACAGTCCTCATCAACCTAGTACCAACATCCCTTCACAACCTTTCACAATCGCTTTTACATATACACAACTTTCTCTTCTATTGTACGCATGTATATGTGCTTTCCTCCACTACAGCTTGCAGATGTTCATTCTTTTCTATGCATGCGACCTGAAGATGTACAAGACCTGTCTTTATTTAGCCCATGGATGTATGCTACATGTCCTTCTCCACCTTGCATATGTACACAATATGTTCTTCTGTAGCTCGTGTATAACCTATGAAAACTAGGGTTGCCAATTTTCTGCAACTCCGAAACTTTTCCTCCTTTAGACCTTCATTTCCTTATACTTGATACGTCAGATTCAACCTCAGATTTAGCCTCATGTTCATTGATAGATTTTCCAAAATACAAACCATAACATTCACAAGATAGAAATTTAATGCAAGTGTGTGTGTATAAATGAGAGACTCTTTGAGGTATATTTATACTTTTTCGAAGTAACCTCTTTCCTTATTTTAGGGGTTTCTTGTTACAACCACTTTACCCTTTGACCAAGACTTGTAACCAACCAGGGGATTCTTGACCACTCTTCAGGGATTCCAAATTTACAAGGCCATATCTCCCTAACCGTGAGGAACCACATGGATTTCCACATATCACTAGAAATGACATGATGAGTACTATCCATATATGAGTGTATTATCTACATTTACATTTTACTTCATGTCCATAAACCTCATTCAACTTTGGGTACCATATCCACACCTACGGGGATTCATGTAAACTTCATCAAATGTATCCATCACATATGTTGACATCAACTAAATCAAAATCAATATTGATCATAGAGATGATAAACAATTTTCCAAGAATCTCATCCACATCTTTGGGGCTTCCAGACTTCTCCAAGGGTTGACATCAATCTCCAAAATCACTCTCCAAGGGTTGACATCAATGACAACCAACTGTCCAAAAAAATTATCATTGCAAAGGTTTTTTGCAGGAGCATCTAACAGTGCAATAGTTGGTATAGTGTAACCATTTACCACATATATCCAAACATCACATCCAAGAGGCATCGGGTAACTTTTCATCCTTATACTCCAAAATGCATAATCATTTCCTTTGAACAATGGCCCTTTGTTGGAGGACATTCCTTCATGTTGACCTATTGGATTTCTTAGAATCTATCTTCAAGTGGTTAGAATGTGGTGAAGGAACCTACTCTCATACCAATTGTTGGAATAATGTTCAATATTGAGATGAGGGTGGGTTGAATCAATATTGTTGTTTTTATTTTTAACAATCACTTTAAAACATTAATTTCATCAATACAAAACAATTGATCAACTATGAAGTACATGACACATATTTTTATCTTAAAAACAAATATTATTTTAACCAAAAATACAATGTTTATATATTAATTACAAGTTGCAACTTCTGAGGGACACCAATCCCTTTTGATAACCAACTCAAGGAGACACTAATCTCATGTTTTCAAGAACCAACTTGTGGAAGCTACAACTCCCTATTTCTCCAAGAACCCACTTGAAAAGAAGCTATAACTCCCTGTTTCTCCAAGCAAGCACCAGATTGAAAGGAAGCAACAACTCATTGTTTCTCCAAGAACCAACTTGAAAGGAAGCTACAAATTCCTGTTGTTTAGGATTCAACATGTAGAGGATTGCAATCCTCCCTATCTCCTCCCTTCCACCCTCACTTCATGTGAATGTTTCAAATTCTTCCTTGGACTCTGTTTGTATTTTGATATTCTAAATTATACCATGAAGACACTTTATTTTCACCATGATTTTTTGTTTATGTAACCTTTCAATAGTTATTCCATTGTACCATTATGCCTTTTTAACAAAACCAATGCACCTCTTCATTTAATTATAACAAAAATGTTGTCATTAATAGTTGATTTTTAATTAAAAAATCTTCAAATCCCTTGTAAGTTTTTCAACATTTATCCTTTCACTTGCCAAAACCTTTTGGCTGCAATGAAACGTCTCGGTGCTTCGATCATAGAGGTTCTATCTTTGAACCTTTTGGATAGAACTTCTAACTGATCTAAGCTCCTCTATTATCATCTAAAACTTCCTTATCTTCCACTGGCCTGCAATTTCCCAAATATATTGTTCATCATCGTTATGTTCGGTCATCACAATTTGTTTAATCAAATATACAGAGTAGTACCCATCGCGAATTGTTCTACCATGCGAACAATTACACCAGTTGTAGGAACATCAAACATTCTTTTGGTTCTAGATCTGACAATGGTTCTCAGTTTTTCATGAGGGAAAAACTTGGTCATGCCCATATCACTGTTGATTATAGTCTCTCTAGTCAACAATGGAAGAATAATATACAGGTGTATTTGAATTATATTTTTGTGTCCGAGTCTATTTTGACTCTGGTCAATACTCAGCATAATGCGAAATAATGAGGGTTGTCCGATATTGATCAACGGTGGACTCAAAATACTACAAAATGGTTTTGATAAAAGCTTCGGGTCCGAGTTTGTGTTGAATTTGGTCAACTTCAAACCAAACCCGAAATGATTGTGGATCGTTCAATCCAATCGATGGTGGACTCAAAAATTACAAAGGTGTATTTGAATTACACCTTCGAGCATTGGCTTGGAAATTATACATCGTGCTATTTTGAATGAAAAAAGTATTAGGGTCATTCGATATTGCTTCTACTGTGATCCTTATCATCCAATTCGACCAGTACCATAGAATCTACCCGTGTCGTCCCCAATTCTTGCTAGGGTAGTCTCGATCCTAACTTTTCTAAGTGTCGACCACAACATTGTTGGAATCATAGGTTGAGATATCAATTTGAGTTTTCTGTTATGATTGGTTTTTCAATGAAGATCCTAGACACAGTTTGAGATATGGGATGGAGGGAAAATATTAATCATGTCACAGATCGAAGTATTAAACCTCATGGATGTTGTTAACACAATAACACTAACACATGCATTCATTGTTTGTGAAAATGTTGTATTCGTTGTTGTTTCAGTAGATGGTAAAGACCTAGGCATAACACTAGACAAAATTCCACTGTAGTTTTCATGAGCATAAGAATAATACTAGATATGATTTCATTGTAGTTTTCATTGATATATTCAAGAAAGAACAATATTTTTTTTGTTGGAATACTAATATGAATACATGGACATTAATCAAGCTCTCTATATTAATTTAACAATGTTTGTGTCTTCAATGACAATACCATATTATCCCTCTTTTGAAATTCATACCAACTCCATAACATCATGTCCAATATTGACCATATTGACCTCCTTTGACATCAATGCCAACACCATGTCCAACATTGTTGGATCTGAAATAGAATTTGTAAAAATCTTCATGACAACCCGTGACTCCAATTCATCATGTACAAATTCATCATGTACAGATTCTTTCAACTTGCTATAGTTCTTTTATCAACCGCTACTTCACCATCAAACATTGCAAGAAAAAGTTAATAATCCCAATGATCAAAGTCTGGAAGGAGTGAAAGGAAAAAACTATTCCTGCATCATCAAACTCATCAAACCCTCGTGGGAAGGATGCATGCATGACTGTGAATGATTTTTAATAGTGGATGACTCGTCTTCAACTTCCATTCAAAGCGTTGGTCAAGTCAACTCTCACCATGCAGTCGACCAAAAAATATCTTCATTCCACGGTTGATTATTTTTTTTTGTCGATTCCATACACAATTCATTTATGGTTGACTACCTTGTTCTACAGATTTCCTTTACTCAACCTGCAACCAAATCATATTAATGCACAAGGCCCAGTTGATTGTTATTTATCGAGTCAATTGTTATGCATTTCGACATATCTCCAAGGAATCGACTAAGGTTTATGGTGGGAGAATCTATATATATTATATCATTCGATAAACAAAAAATAAAAGTCTCTAGTCGACCCATAATGATGAAATTCAAGCAAGAAACCATTCAAAAAAGAAAACTGATATGCAGTTTTATCAATCCAATGATCCAGATTATCGCAAGAATCATTTTTCAAAGGAATTCACTATTAACCGCTTGATCCTTCACTTATTCATCCAACGGGTAACCAAAATTTGGGTGGTAATAAAAACCCATACCCGCTCTTGACATGAAGAATCAACATTTTGATATTAGATACACATATGATTAATCGAGCAACTTGAACCTCTTGATTTTTATATGAACATGAAGACCAAGCAGACCAGGTTGACAATTTTCCCAGTTGATCAAGTCGACAAAATAACAAAATTCTTTCTATGACAACAATTAACAAGAGGCTCTCATGAGCCATCTCTCTATGTGAATGGGCCAGTGAACCATCCCATCCTCTTTTCATGAGCATCCCCAAAAATGATCAACTCCATAATATATATTTCATCCTCGAACAATACATAATTTTTTATATTTTCTTCATCTTCTCATAATTTTTATGGATTCTTCTGTAGGTGCAGTTTTCTTTGCAATCTTCAGGCTAGAAGAATCCATGAGCAGTCAATATTCTCCAAAATTTTCTCAGGCATATTGAATATTACAAGTTGTCAGCATCCACGGGCAACTACTCCATATTTTTTGTGTGAGCATCAATCCACAATAAATTTTTATATTTTCTTATCTCTCCATCTTCTTCAGGTTCATACCACCCCCACTCGTTGTTGTTGTCACCCAGTCGAATGAAGGTGGAAATTGCGCCTGATGTTGGAAGGCTAACTTCCAACCTGCATTCAGGAAAGATACTACATTTTAACATGCACATAAGATACCATCAAGGAAAATATATTGGGGAGAAAATTCTACTGTCTTGTATTCATGCTTTTCTAGGTATTTATACAATGATATGGATGGTTGGAGCCACTCCAACTAATCACCCATTTATTCTGATTTATCCATTGTACACATAAATCTATCTATTTTTAGTTATGTTACATTCATAGCTATGATGACATTTATGTGTTCTAAGAGGCCTCCTCAACACAAGTCTAGTCAGCGAAGTCGACTAGCCCCTACAACAATTACCATATCTTTCACTTGGCACATAAAATTTTGGTTATACTTATGACACTGTAGAGAATACATATCCAAGTATTATAGGAATACATTTTAGAATTGGAAGGGGTGAAATTTCAGAGATACAGTATGACAAAGTTCAATTAGCAAGACTGTCTCAAAATTAGGGTTTAGAGGTATGCAACTTACAAATGGCATAAATTTTGGTTGGAAGATATATTTTTAGTGATTGAAAACTTGTGATAAAGAGAAAAAAAAGGAGAATTATTATTGTTATCCCACATGGATAAGATTATTCCAAAATTTACTTCATTTATTAAACCTCTAGAGAGCTCAACAATGACTCGTGGTGAAATTGAAGAGATACATAACTAACTATCCATATTGGAGAACCAATTTAAAGAAATGAGTGGTAGGTCAATAACAAGTAATGATTTGGTAAAACAATAAATATAAATACAATATATGGAAAACAACATGAATGATAATCCATGTAACCCATATTATCACATACCCTGGATGAGAGATTACCTAAGCTAGATATCAATATGTAAGTAACTCATATAAACGTGGAGGAAATAAAGATTCAAGATTATTCATCACCTCCAGATACACATCATTGAGGGTTCAACTCAACACCAAAGATCGATATGAAGAAGTTTGATGGTAAAGATACTAAATCATGGATATTCTACATGGAGAAATTATTTGATATACACAAGTTCCAACATTACAAAAGGTAACTCATTCATCCTTGTATTTAGAAAATGACCAATTTGTTTGGTATCATTGGCTTTGTGAACGAAAAAGGTATTCTATTGTCTCTTGGTCCATTTTTATGGATGAATTGATAGCACACTGTGGTGATATTATGAGAAATACATTATTTCATCAATTGATAAATATCTAACAAAGAGGTACAACCACAAAGCACATTTAGTAATTCCAAAAACTAAGTCTCGAGGTAAAGAACATTCCATAGAATAATTTGTTAAATCTCTTTATTGAAACTTTAAGGAGGGAATTCAAGATGAGGTTCCTATACTCAAACCCAAATCTGTAGAGCATTATTTTTGTGTGGAAGGAAAGTTGAAGGTAAAAATGTGGCTACTAGAAGAGTGGCCACTAATAATTATATAGATCATCATACTCCCTTGTCTAACGTCACTCAACCTATGAGGTTGACACCTAAAAAATGGATAAAAGAAGACAAAAGGGACTATGTTCCAATTGTGATAGAAAGTATAGTAAAGGGAATCAATGTGGTGAGAAGGAATTGTTCTACATTGACTATGAAGAGGAAGAAGATCAAGAATTGAAACCAGGACCATAAGACCTGGAACTAGAAGAGACTACCCCAACCATGTATTTTCATGCATTGGTCGGCATCAGTACTCCACAAAATCTCAATATAGAAGGATATATCAAAAAGAAAAGGTAATAGTGTTGATTGATTCTAGTAGTACCTATAACTTAATTAATTGAAAATTAGCAAAGCTTCTTATTTTCTTTGTATTTCTAGCATGAGAGTTTCAAGCAATGATTGTATATGGAGGTGCCATAAATTGTTCAAAGAATTTCCATAATATTACGCTCAATATGGGGGAACAATTATTAGATAGTCCTATGATTGCAATCTATGATGGCGGTGTTGATGTTGTATTACAGGTCCAATGGTTACAATCATTGGTAATAGTGGCTCTTAATTTTTAGGAAGTATTCATGATATTTTCCTCAGAAGGAAAGAAGATTGATCTTAGAGTTATCCAAGGGAAATATCTAAATTTATAATCTATAAAAAAATGAGAAAATTACTCCAAAATGGACATCATGGTATAATTTCACAATTATCCTCAGTAGATGTTCAAAAATCTATATTATTTTCTCCAAAAGATATCCAAAAAGTTATCGACAATAATTCTAGGTTATTTTGAGAGATGCCTACGGGTCTTCCACATGCTTAAGATCATGAACATGCTATTCATTTTCAACTAGGAAGTATACCACCTAACATTAGGCCTTAGATATATCCTTATGCACAAAAGAGAGATATTGAGTGTATGATTCAAGAAATGTTAGAGGTTGGCATCATTCAACCTAGCCAAAGTGCTTTCTCTACATCAATGGTGATGATTCAAAATAAGCAAGGTTCATGGAATATGTGTTTAGATTATAGACAACTCAAAAAAATTACCATCACATATAAGTTTCATATTCCTATCATTGATGAAATATTATATGAATTGCAAGGATATTTTTTTTTTACTAAGTTGGATCTCCATTTTGGATATCATCAAATCAGAATGAGGCATAACACATTCCAAAAACATTCTTTAGAAAACATGAAGGTCATTATGAGTTTTGGTGATGTTGTTTGGCCTTACTAATGCACCTTAAAAATTTCAAATATTGATGAATTCCATTTTCAAACCCTTACTTTGAAAATTTTTGTTAGTATTTTTTGATAATATGCTAAGCTAAAAATAATATTTGGAAGAGCATGTGCAACATGTTGACAGGGTTTTAAAACTATTAAAAGAGCAACAACCATATGAAAATCTTGCCAAATGTGCATTTGGGGATAAATAAGTGGAATATATGGGTCTTATTGTATCTCATGAAGCTGTAAAAGTGGACCCTAACAAAATTAAATCTATGATGGGATGGAAAATTCCCAAAAACTTAAATAATATTATGGGATTCTTAGGATTGATAAGCGACTACCAAAAGTTTTTCAAGAATTATGGTCAAACAACAAAACCTTTAACAACATTATTAAATAAGGGCGAATTTTCTTGGACTCAAGCAATAACCATTTTTTTTGAAAAAAATAAGGAGGATATGTGTACAATTCCTATCCTAGCCACACTTGACTTCACAAAAACCTTTACTTTGGAGTGTGATGCCTCGATCCATGGCATTGGTGAAATTTTAATGCAAGAACAAAGGCCCTTTCCTTTCAAAGAGTCTAGCTTAAGGGAAAGAACTTACTCAAACCCATTTATGAAAACGAAATGTTGGTCATACTACATGCAATTAAGAAATGGTGCCCTTACCTAACAGGAAGACACTTCAAAGTAAAAAGAGATAATGATAGTTTGAAGTACTTCTTGGGACAACAATTATCTTCAAAAGAGAATAAAAAACGAGCTACAAAGATGTTAGGTTATGACTTTGAAATTATCTACAAATAAGGGAAAAATAATATCATGGCAGATGCACTTTCGAGGAGAGAGGAAGACACAAAGGGTTTACTATGTGTTATTTCCATTTCATAAACTGATTGGGTGGAAGAAGCAATGATAGAATGAAATCAAAATTAGAAGGTATGAAATATCATTCAACAACTACAGGATGAACCAAGTGCCTTAGATAAATTTGTGTGGAAGAATTCTTTGTTGTGGTATCAACATCACCTATACTTCTGTAAGAATTCCCAACTCAAATAGAAGTTCCTTTTAGAATTGCACACTTCTTCTATAGGAGAACATTCAAGGTTATTAAAAGTTTACCACAAGATCAAGAAGCATTTTTTCTGGGAAGGTCTTAAAACCGATGTTAAAAAAAAATTGGTTGAATGTGTGGTCTGGGAAAAGAATAAGTGAGAGATAATCAAGACCCTAGGGATCCTGCAACCATTATCCATACCAAGTCAACATTATGAATAGTTTTTAGTCTATTTTATTACACATATACCCAATTCCGAAGGAAAAAATGTCATCATGGTAGTAGTGGATTGATTCACAAAGTATGCCCATTTTTTCTCTCTTTCTCATCCTTTTAAAAAAATTATAGTAGACACAACTTTCATGGAAGCTACATGGAATCCCCAATATTATTGTAAATGATAGAGATCCAATATTCACTGGAAATTTTTGGATTGAATTATTTTCTTTTTTGGGTACTCAATTGGCTCACATCTCCTCTTAGCATCCTCAATCCGATGGGAAAACTAAGATTGTGAATAAATATCTAGAATGGTGTGTTTGTTTATTTGCATATGATAAACATTTGGAAAATGGTGGTACAATACATCCTTCCATTCTTCATAAAAAATATCCCCATTTATGTAATTTTATGGATATCATCCTACTTCCATCACATCACCCTTGAGAGGGAAAGTGAAGTTTTAGGCAATGGATGACCACCTAGAGCACCAACAAGAGGTTATCAAACTATTAAAGGACAACTTGTTTATAACACAAAATAGAATGCAACAACAAGTAGATCAACATCATAGTAAAATGGAATTTTAAGTGAGGGATTGGATATTTTTGAGGATACAACCACACAATAGATGTCCCTCAAGAGAAAAAATAAGGACAATAAATTGGCACCCAGATACTATGGTCCCTATAAGGTCTTGCAAAGGATTGGAAATATGGCTTACAAATTGTAATTTCCTCCATCTTAATGTGTACATCTAGTATTCCATCTTTCTTTCTTAAACAAGGTAATCGATGACAAGATCCCAATTCAAAATATTTTACTCTAGATTAAGGAAGAATGGGAAATTTTACCATAACAAAAAACAATCCTTGAAACAAGGATTAAGTAACTATGAAATCGAGCAACCTCATCAAGTGGTGTTACGAGGAAAATCACTCTATGGCATGGGGTAAACCACAATAGACAAAATGACTATATAAATTGACTCTAATCCCAAGTATGCTATATAAATGTAAATTCTAACAAGACAAAATAAATATCCTACCTCATCTGGAGGTTCAATGAAGGCCACCGTTGAGAACACAACTCAAATATTTATACCTGCAACTTTCTCAGAAGGCCTTTTCCATTTCCCTATGCAGACTTGAAGTCCCCTTTTTCACTTCCCAGAGCTAAAAAATAATATTTTTCCACATATACACACCCTAATAGTTATATAGCATGCGTATACGTAGGTTGCACCATTACAACCTGCATACATCGGGTTTTGTGCCCAAAATTAAAAATTGTGTTCGGTTTCCATGTCACATCACGAGATCCATGATCCTTGACCTTCCATATACTTGACACGTTCTGACTCGGCCCTTCAATTTCATTTGAAGGCTGTAAATTGGGTCATATCTAAACCATGGAAAGAGAGAGAATTCAACTTTTGAGAGAAATGTTACTGTGGAGAAATTATTCACTTCATATTGAGTATGCATCCCTTTGTCCTTTAAAGTTTGAACACATTTTTTATCCCCCAAGTTCTTCCCTCTTTGATGGAGAACCTCATTGTCTCTCTTATATGAGTTTGCCTTTGGTGGAGGGTTGAAGTGGTGGAGGCTCATATGGAAGGGACTTGGTTTCTCGGTTTCAAGACATGTCGACATGGAAGTTTGTCACTCATACACTTTTGTTGATCATTTTTAATAGAAATACTCTTTTCTCGTCCAATTGATGTCTTGCAAATATTTGAATTATTATTCCATGGTCATATTTGTTATGAATGTTAATGGATTATGCTATTGTATGTGTTGAATTTATATATTATCACCATATTCTTGTGTATCTTGGTTGTTGAGGACAAGTTGCAGGTATAAATCTTTGAGTTGAGTGCTCAACGGTGGTCTTCATCAAACATATGTACGAGGTAGGATCTTTGTCTTGTCTTGGTATAATTTAAATTTATATAGCATACTTGAGATTAGAGTCGATTTCTGAAGTCATTCCGTCTATTGTGGTTTACCCCATTCCATAGAGTGATTTTCCTCATAACAAGCGGAAGAACCTACCACTAGAAGAGGTGACATGGAAATATGAGTTATTCATGCAAAAAAATTCACAACTAGTCAAGTGTTGATGGAAACACTTGTTTGAAGGGGTGGGCCATGTTAAGACCTAGAAAAAGGCCCATGTTAATCATAAATCCCCATGGTAATCCCTATATAATGAGTTATTACATTTCTATTGTTATATTAGTGTTGTCAGATAGACCCTTTAATTAAAATTATGCCCTTTGTCTCATATATATATATATATATATATATATGAACAAGAAGACCTAGTCTTAAAACCATCTCATCTTGTACATTTGTCTTATTGTAAAAGGAGGTTGACACCTTGAAGATGATTTATAGTCATGGTTCTCTCTTTATCAAGTAGTGGAGTTATTTATATCTCTTTTTTATGTTATTTTGGTTGTTTGGGGAATAACATCCAAGGTTTAACCTCCTCAAATTCAATTACCTCTCTAACAGTTTTAGGATAATTTTTAATAGTAGATGAAACAAAGTTAGAATGAAAATTAGGTGGACAATACCTTTCTATTTTTCTTCTTACTTCAATGGATCTCCTCAAGATTGAGGTTTTTGGTTCCTCCTTTTCATTTGATTTATTTGACTCAGCTTCACCCATTGAGTTTGATTATCCATTCTCTGGCTCAAACTCCATTTTCTTTGGTTCTCCTTCTCTTATTTCATCTTAATTCCTAGGAGTACCTTAATTTCTCTGAATATCACATCATGTCAAATATAAATAATATTATTACCAGATTATAATTTATGTATTCTTTTACTCCATATTTATATACAATGAAGACAATTTGTTTTTCTTTACTATCTAGCTTACTCCTTTTCTTCTTTGGAACATGCACATAAGCATCATAGTAAAAAAATATAAGATGTACAAGAGAAGGTTTCTTACTAGTCCATGCCACATGTAGAGTCTTAACAACAAGTGTTGATGTAGGTGATTGGTTTACTAGATATAACGCAATATATAATGTCTCTACCTATAATTTCTATTCTATTCTTGCACCACTAAGTGTGAATTTTCATGCAAAAATTATCACAGAGAACCTATCTAGTAGAATAACCACACAAAGCTTGTGAGAGAGAGAAGAGAAAGAGAAGCAATCTTGAGAGAAAGAATGAATTGTATTAATTGAATGATTAAAATGGATAATAGACATGATATACTCTACATGGCTAAGTGAATGTGCCATAGAAGTGATCTTGATCTAGGTGGATATTGGTGGCCACCCACCTATCCAACTGGCTCCTCTTGACAGTTTTTAGTTCAACACATTCTTCTGTACTTATTTGTAATTCTGGGTTCTACACTTTTGGGGCTTTCTGAATACCTACACATCTTCCAAGTGGATATTGGTGGCCTCCCACCTAATCCAAATGGATTATTTTAGATGTTTTCATGTCAGCACATCTTTTTGTACTTCTAGGGCCGTTTTGGGGCCGTAAATAGTCTTTTTTTGGCTTTCCACAGTCGCACTGTAGACGAAGTCATATTTTGATGGTGTAATGTGTATTTCTCAAAAAGACCTTTCCAACAGGCTATCACGTGCCTAAAACAAAGGTCGTATGCAAAAGTTACGACCCTGGGAAGTCGAGGTACCAACTTACCCATCAGGGCCCACATAACTTTTGGTGTTTCATCTCCTAGGGTTATTTTTTTGGATGTCTAAGGTTTTGGAATTCATGAGTAATGTTAAAAATTCCTCTAGAACCTCATTATAATCATTTTGCTCAAAAATATGCATGTAGCAACCACATATCTTCTTAGAGATAGCTACCACCATTCGAGCAAGTTATTTTTAGTTCTACAGTTTTATAGTTTCAGCCTATTTCATTTATTCAATAGAAGATATTGTTCATTGAACATATGTTGTCATTCTCTGTATATCTATGTTATTGTATTTAGTCTGTTAGTCATTTTTTTCTACTCATAAATATGGATCACTAGTATCAGAGCAATCTGCTCTTCACTTTTTTTTTTTTGTGCATGTCCCCGACAAGATTTGGGTACAAGAAGTTGGGACTCGAACCAGTCGATCATTTGCAAGATTGATCGCGCCAAACCTGACAACAACCCATGGGGGATGAAAATAAATATGATGGAGAAAGAGATCCTTTTAAAAAAATTCTCAAGGAAGCCCTTGTGCAACAAAGGAACAAAATGATGGACAACTTTGTACAGATCCTTCGGAAACTTCCCACAGGAGAAACATCTTCATAAAGCGTCCATCCAACCCCCTTCAAGGTACAAGTAAATTTTGATATTACATTATTTGAAGGATAGATAGATGCAGACGCCGTATATAAATGGTTGAATCTGCTCGAAGGGTATTTTTCAATCCATGATTTTTTCAATAGGGAAAATATTACTTTTGCACTCCTCAAGGCCATCCCCCATGTTAAGGACTGGTGTGATACTTACTCTGAGCAAAGGGCCATAGAGGAATATTCCATATTTGTGGTCTCCCCCACATGGGATTCCTCCAGGGATCCCATTAAAGAAAAATACTACCATTTTGGAAGCTATGAGAACCAATACACTAGATGGACCACCTTGCGTCAGGAAAGGAACTAGACAGTACCATATTTCACCAATATTTTCCTTACCCTGTGCACCAATTGGGTATCAAATAATTTGAGCAACATCTAGTGCTCATATACCAAGGATGTTTTCATAGATACACTTAAACAAAAATGGAATTTATGGACATCACATCATTGTGTACGATTTATAGATATGCTATCAAGATCGAGCAGAAATTTAAGAAGAAGAGGCGAGAGTTTGTATCTGTAAACTCCTCACAGTCAGAGTAGAGCAAAGGCAGTCCCAACCCACACAACAAGGGACAAAGAAAATATGGCCACTCTCAGGACAACCAGTCCAAGTCGCAACACAATAAGGGTAATGAGAAGTCAAAGAATGACACGGGAAAATGGTTTGAATACCATAAAATCCCTTGCACAACACCGAAGAATGTCGCTCCAAGCAGTCACTCGTGGCCAAGATGAAAGCTTCCCAATAAGAGGTTGATTCTAAATATGAATCAAATCCAGAAGGAGGGAAGTGGATTATCGATGTTGAACCCAGTGCCATTTTCGCTACCACCAAAGTCTAGCTAAGCGAACTAGAAGAACCAGAGTAAGGGGAACACCTCTTTCACTCATAGATGTGGGTAAAGGGGGCTCTGCTTCATTTCATTTTCGATAGTGGAAATCAGAAGAAATTGATCTCAGCAGAGGTCATCAATATGTTGGACCTACCGATGAGACCTCACCCATAGCCCTACACCATCGATTGGCTTTTCCAAGGATGAGATCTTCATGTCAACCAATAGTATCATATTCCCTATGGCATTAAGCCTTTCAAAGATGAGGTATTGTGTGATATTTATCCCCTTGATGTTTGTTATGTTCTTTTAGGAAAACCATATTTGTGGAAGCGACATGTTGTGTATGATTCTATACCCCACAATGTTATTATTACTTTGGGTAGAAAATTATACAGGATACCAAAGGTAGTGCCGCCTACTTTTATTTCTTTAATCTCTACTAAGAAATGCAGTAAGGTCATTTAATAGACCGAGAATTTCGTCTTCCTTTTTATCCGTGCTCATAGTAAGCAGAAGGTCACCACCACGTCTGTGGCCACTACATAGAGCCTCTCTTTGTAGTAGAAGCAAGTGGAAGGGATCGCGGAAGAGTACATAGACATCTTCTCCTCGCCCATCGGGGTACTGATGCACTGCCAAGTCAATCATCCAATTTAACTAACCCTTGGTGCACCTCTACCTAATGGACTAGTCTATCATCGCTTATTGATGTAAAATTATGAAATCAAGCATCATATCCAAGAGCTTCTTAAAAGGGGCACATCATACCCAACTCCTCCCCTTGGGAGAGCCCAATTGTACTAGTATAGAAGAAAGACGAGACCTAGCGGCTCTACATTGATTACATATCATTAAACAAAATCACAGTCATGAACTAGTACCAAATTCCCAGACTTGAGGACATTCTTGACCAACTCAAGGGGGCAAAGTTCTTCAACAAGATTGACCTAAAGTCTGGCTACCACCAGGTTCCCATTGAACCAACTGATGTATACAAGACAAATTTCAAATCTAAATAAGGCCTCTTCGAATGGTTGGTCATGCCCTTTATCTTAACAAATGCACCAACCACTTTCATGAGGTTGATGGATGATGTATTGAGACCCTTCACCAAATCTTTTGTGGTGGTATATTTGGATGACATCCTC
>SNQJ01S0100533.1:19137-30889 GCA_010110895.2 Picea sitchensis | reverse complement strand
CTACAGTGCATGTTGACAATGGGTGTTCACGAGAAATATGTGCACCCTCCTTAAGTTTTCCAAAGAAAGCATCTTCATAAATACTATATTGGCTCCTTAGCTTTGGTACATACTGCAACATTGTTCTGTAATGAATAGTAGAAACTACCTACAACTCCCCAACTTGGTCCCTTGCCGATCATAGCACAAAGTCGGTGGATTCCATCACGGTTCGCTTCAGTTCCTGAGCCTGCTCCAATGTATAAACATGCCAGGGCTTCACCACCTTGGACATCTGGGATCATGTTCCCTCATTTTTTCCTTCAGTAATTCTGGATGGACCGTCTGCACTCTCGATTTTTGTTACAACTGCAAATGGAGGAGGAGCATATGGAACATCGGTTGTTGCTTCTACCATATGCCCAATGTAAGAATTCTAAGGGCTCTATATCCCCAGCGGAAGATGGATTGGTTGATTCGGCGGCCTCCATGGCCCGGGCATCATCCCATGTGACCGTCGTTAGATATCAACGATTTTACTGTAAACGCTAACGCAGACGCTTTCCATTCATGAACTGATCTACTCTACTCTCCTACGCTAATGATTAACACACATCATTCTCTCTCTCATGATTCAGTCCCTCTCGTGAGAGAGCTAGGCCTGTCCAAGCTCTGATACCAAATTAACAAATGAGATAGACATTATAACACAACACTATTAGATTACTTGATTCATTATACAATGCATTTGTGGCTCATTATATAGAGCTCACTGATAGTTATCATATCTAACTTATTCCAATTATAGGATGAGAGGTTGAGAAAATATCTCAACCATAAAAACGAATCTAGGATCTAACAAACTCCTAATAATAAGATCACACAACTCATGTAGATATTGACTCTATCATATTAAATAAGTAGGAATTATATATTCCAACAACTTAAACATTATATTATAGAAAAAATAAATAAATATACAATACGCATAAATAAATACTCAAGTCGGTGGATAAGTAGAGAAGTAGCGCTATAATAAATACGTAGCACTATAATAAATAGTGCAAGTAGTAGGATAAGTAGAGAAGTAGCACTATAATTGTGTGCGTGATTGTGAGAAAAATGAGAATAATTGACTAGTTGAAAATGGCTTAGAAAATATTCTATTATAAACTTAAAGATTTGAAATTATAATCTATCTATATCTATCTTCGAGTATTCATATCCAATTTTATTCATATTGTTATAACTATATCTAATTTTATTCGTATTGCTATAATTATATCTAATTTTATTCTTATTGTTGCAATTATATTAAAAAAAGAGATACATAATTTAATGATGTATGAAAAAATGTTTAATTATTGTTTCATTACAAACCAAGTCCAAATAATTTTATCAATGAATACATATTAAAGAAAACCTAAACACTATAGTAATGAAGAAGTTAGACTTACTCTTCAAAATCTAGATATAGAGTAGGCATACGAAAACAACATATATTTATAGACTCTAAGTTTAATTATGGAGAATAAACATTTCATAATTTAAACAAAAGAAACAAATAAATAAATCTTGATCTAAAAAATATTGCTATTCATGATAGTCTAAGACCAACAACTACCATTAAATACAAAAATAAAATATATCCTCTTCATTCTAGGTGATTTTGAATTAACAAAGGTGCCATTAGGGTGTTTAAATATTTGACCCAAATTTTCTAGAAACCATGTTGTGGAACATATAAAGGTGTGAAAACCTTTGAGTAGGTAGTTGTTGCACTAATGGAACTACTATCATGCAACACTTCCTTAATCAAACCCTAATGGTAAATCCAAGAAATAAATATTAAATAGAGAATAAAGGGAAGAGTCGCTTGGAAGTGAAACCCTACAACAAGTTTTCACTTTACATGAAACTCAACTTGCCAAAGCTGCTAGCTTTCTTTCCATGGAATGGGAGCAAAAACTAAGTGTATATATAACTATTGCATAAGAGGGGAAACAAAGGGAGTATACATACTTGTCTTGAGATTGTGGACCCAAGATGGCCTAAACCCAAACAAGAAAAATAGTCTAAAGGAAAAAATATTACCTTTGGACATTGGTTTCATGGATTTTAAGTGGACAATTCTTCTTTCCTTCCTCATCCATTGAGCGAGGGAAATCCATACCCAACTCATCAATTTACATCGATGATCTATAAATTGTCATGGACATTCCATTGGATAATTTGTCACAATAGATCTTGCAAGTTACTACAAATTATTGTGAGGTTATTATCTATTACAAAATGTTTGCTTGTGATTAGAATGTAATATTATAAGCTTAATTCCTAAAACACTAAGATAAACCGAGAATATGAAAAACAAGTTGAATCTATAGTGATTTACAAATCATGCAATTGAAATAAGTTCTTTGCAAATTCCATGCCTAACTTCTTCATCTTATAACTTTCTATGTTAAGATTTTTTATTGCATGAATGTAATGCATCGATATATATATATATAATCTTGCAAGTTACTACAAATTATTGTGAGGTTATTATCTATTACAAAATGTTTACTTGTGATTAGAATGTAATATTATAAGCTTAATTCCTGAAACACTAAGATAAACCGAGAATATGAAAAACAAGTTGAATCTATAGTGATTTACAAATCATGCAATTGAAATAAGTTCTTTGCAGATTCCATGCCTAACTTCTTCATCTTATAACTTTCTATGTTAAGATTTTTTATTGCATGAATGTAATGTATATATATATATATATATATACCTTTATTGCCATTTGAACATATGGCATATTAATTTCTATACATTATTGAAATATAAGATGCATTCTTTTAAACAAATGTGTCATGAGTCTTTTTAGGGTTACACTTTTTTATTATGGTGAACTAAATTTTAGTGTAGGAAGTAGTATCTCTAAAGGAAATGATAGTCTTACTTTGATGCGAGAGATTAGTAGAACTCAGATCTAGTTGCATTTAGATTATCAAGGTATTACCATGTTAAGTTATTAAGTTGTATAAATACCAAATGTCGGTTTTGGTTTTTTAATGACACCTTTTTTTATTTATCCTCTTGTCCATTAATCCTTGAATTATTTCTTTCACCATTTCAATAACATTTATCCCCACATTCAATTCACCATGGAAATCAAAAAGGTAAAACATCTTCCTTTTCTTGATGTTCTAATCTCTAATAAAATTGATGGTACCCTCACCCACCATGTTTTTTTTAAAAAGATACATGTATATAGACACCTTCATGCCAATTCCCACCACCACCCAACCCCAAAATATTCCATTCCCAAAACCCTAGTTGCTTGAACCATTTGAATCTCTAGTCCCCACCTCCTTGAGAAAGAAACATCCCACCTCATTAATTACCTCATAATCATTAGTTACACTATCTCCAAAGTTAATAAACCCTTTCACTTAGGCCTCCATTCTAAATTAAAACCTCTCCTTCCACTACCCATCCCTTAGTCCTCATTTCCCTCCCCTACATCCATGAAACTACCAATTGTATTTCTAATGTCTTATCCAAAAAGAATATTTTACCTATTTTTAAAACCCACAAAACCCTTAAGCATCTATTTAGTAGTGTTAAAGATAAATCTAACCCTCTTCTTGACCAATGATTTTACCGAATTTCTTGCCCCTATGGAAAATCTGACATTGCCCAAACTAGTATGTTGATCAAAACCTATCTTAGAACATATAGTTGACATGTTCCATGACAACATCACTAAGTCAACTATCACATAACACTTTTAGAATTAAAAATACCTCATTTCTTTTGACCAAACCAAAATCCTTGTATTAACACCCTATTACTCCTCCCCTATCATTAGGGAAGCCCTAAAAAAAAAACAAAAAAACATCGTAACAATTTCAATCAAGAAGATAGATAGAAACTTATCCATTCTTGAAATCCTAGTATCCACCAACTAAGTCATTAGTCCTTCTTCCTCTTTCTAACATAATCTTTCTTCTCTCTAAATTTGTATTCACTCTTCACTACATTGCTTTCCTATCTGATGTCAGATTTCTAATTTTCTCTTACTATAGGTAATCCTTCTATAATCTTTTAATTCTAACCTCTATAGTCTTGACTCTTTTCCTTTTCATTCTTCTTACTTTATTTGGTTTTCACCACTCTTATTTAGTCCCTCCTCCTCTCATTCTCAACCCATTACTTTATTTTAAACACAAAACATATGTTATTGAAATGCATTTGAAATATTATTTTTTGGAAGATCTTGGAACCTAAAAGGAACAAGGCAATGGTAGAATGCATATCTCGTAGTCAAGTGTTCATATTTGTCTTAATTCAAAAGTAGAAAGAATAATAAGAAACCACCTAGATTTGGGTAGAATAGCCTAGTAACCTAGGAATAAGCAAGTAGTTCATTGTCATTATAGAATAAAAAATGTTTTTTTAATTGAAGATCTCTATAGCTCTAATGAAAATTCATTGATCATTAAATTTTATATTAAAACAAATGTTCCATCTATAAATTTATAAATAAATCATATCATTTAATTTAAAACATAGATCATTTTAATAAAATATATCATTCAATTAAACATCATAGAATAAACATTGGTTTAAAACTTAACAAATATTTGATGTTCAAGAAAACATATATTTTTATTTAAAATATTGATCATTTCAATAAAATAGATCATTCAATTGAAAAATAGATGTTATAATGAACATTGTCTTGCTCTTTAGAATGCRATCTAATGCAAATTTGTTAGGAGTTCTTTAAAAATATATATTATTTTAATTAAATGAAATTTTCAATAGATCAAAAAATCATTTTATATTAGGGAAGAGGTAATAAAAACCCAGATATTAAAGGTGAAAACTTTGCTTAAGAAGATAACAAGAAAAAATGCATGGGACTAGCATGCAAAACATCTCTTTAACTAGTGCAATTTTCCTAAGGAAGTTAAATTTAGCAATAGTATGAAAACATCACTTTCTCAAGGAAAATGCATCACATGGTTCCTTAATGCACTAYTGTAGCTCCTCCCTTTGCATGYTTTTMTTTCATGTGTGCTTTTTTTCTATTGCAAGGTTYGACAAGGGTCCTCAAAAAAATTTGAATAAAATGCATCACTTGAGATTTGATGTGTTGTTGCACCTTCTCCAATCATGTGCTTTTCCTTCCTAGGCATTTTCTCAGCTACTATGGGTTTTGATGAGGATCCCRCAGATAAAATGCATCATTTGGTACCTTGATTCCTGTTGACTMTCAAATGCACTAAGTCATTTGAAAACTCTTTTCTATATTTCTTTTATGCACTTAGAAAATTTTCGTTTTGTCGTGGGTTCATGAGTTGAATTCATTCTTGTTACAAAGTTCCACCTTCTCCAAAATGCACCATTGTATTCAACCATGTCCATTTTACTTCCATACTTAGATTCTTTTTAGTTTCTCGCGGGTTCATCACATATTCTCATTCAAGTACAAAGCTCCATTATTTCCAAAAAACACCACCATGTTCTGCCATCCTCATTTCAAACCTATTATAGTCCAAAATTCCACCACTATGCATTTTTTTATCATGGCCCATCAATATACACACTTGCAAGTCACTTTTGTTGGAGTTCCTTTTCAAAAATATGATTTTTCAAGGTGTATGTGCCGTGATCTATAGGAAGTATGTGTACATATGCTAATTGATACATAGGAATCTTGCATACATACACTACCTAATACATAGACATCTTGCGTACACTCACAAAAGTTGCAAAAAATAAAAATTCCGCACTCTTCGACAGGGTTTACGAGATATTTGTTGGATTACTGAGAGGGGGGGTGAATCAATAATAGAGCAATGCAATCCTTTTTGCCCATACAATGCAAGTGTTATATCATTGTAGCATTATCATCCAATAGTTTCACAGTAAATAAAGAATGAACAAATGAGCAGTCATACACATACACAGTACACAGGTGTTTTTATGTGGAAAACCAAAGCGGGAGAAAACCAAAAAATGATTTTTCTTATATTTCTTTAAGAATTACATTCATTGGAAACACCAAATTCCTTTGTTTTCTAGCTACAACTGGAAGGAGGGTCCAACCCCCTAGTTTGTCAGGCTACAACCCGAGGGAAACTCCAACTTGCCAATTCTTTGGCTACAACCAGAAGGAGGATACAACCCCCTATGTTTTTTGGATACAACCAGAAGGTGGATACAACCACCTGTACTTTCCCAGTCCAACCACCCTGTCGTAGAAGTAGAATGATGGAACCACTTTCACACTATCACTGTGAGATATACTGCTGTAAACCTGTACCAATCAACATATACCAAACAACCTATAAGAACCTGTACTAATAACCTGTGCCAACATGTACCATACATCAACCTGTACCTCAAATTGTACCATAAACAACTGCATAAACCATGCACCAAACCTGTACTAATAACTTGTCACAATGACCTGTCCAAATAACCTATCACAACAACCTATCTCATCAATATTATCAACCAAATCATATCTAGTCACCAAGATCAATCACAATACAACCCTCGATCATATTCAAAATATCACCAATATTTGCATCAACCAAGAATAACACAACAACTCATAATCATCACCTAGATCAATATGTGCTTCTAATAATATACCAAGACAAGTATGATACATCATCCATAAACCATGTGTTAACAATACTACTAAAAAGTGCCTCCAACCATGTACCAAGTATGTACCAATCATGCATCAACTACTCATCAACTACGACTCATCAAGATGTTCCAACATCATCAACTATACAACTCATGTATGTGCCAACTCATCAACTACTTGTCTCAACCATGTACCCAACATGTACCTCAACCAAAATCCCTCATCAGTTTCATCATCAAAATCTGTTTTGTAACTTTGTAATCGACTTGGTGTATATGATCACATACCTGCAAGCCTTCCTTAACTTTAACAACAAGAGACTAGCATTTTCATCAAGCTTTACTTTAGTCTCACATGACTAATTTTGGATTAGTCCACAACCCTAACTTGAAATAATCATAACTATGCAACTGTAATGAATAAAGATAAACAAATCATACACAATGTTCTTCAGTGTCTTTTATGCAATTCCTCAAGGTTTCACTACTTGGAACCTCTCATAAAAGGAGTTATAGAAAAAATGGCATACCTTGTTGAATTCTGGCATATTCTAGAGAGAGAACTTGTAGAGCATGCCCCACATGGAATATTTGTTGTATGGATCTGAAAATGGTACAAAAAATACTAAATATTGTACTCTAACCAATACATTTAGTATTACTAAATTTGGATATGTTATGAAGAATTTATGATGTTTTTACCTGAAACACTCGTTTTATACTAGTTTCAGGACTATCCACAAACCCTATTTTCTACAGAGTGTAACTCCAAAAATACAACGACTCACATGCTGAAATTTTTATCACAACTACTTGGATGTGTTTCCTCAACGATCTCCATATTTCGCAGTCTAAATCATTCTAGAAAAAACGTTATTCTGAAAATGGTGATATGACCTATAAATAACATGCCTTTGAAAGCATCATCAAAAAAATTTATCCTCCCTTGAATTTCGGCCTTCTTTACTTCACCTTCCCTCTGAAATTCTCCTTAGATATCCTTTGGTTACCTCAGTGACTAGTAGATATTTAATATGCCCAATTTTAATTGAAATGAGAGACCCTTTCCTTTTATTAATACTTTTATGTAGCCTCCTCAAGGGGTTACCTTCTAACCACTTTCCTTATTTTAGGGTTAACCCACTTCTAACCACTTGTCCACTTAGTAATTTCTCAATTAACTTTATTAGTTAAATAATTTCTTTTGTATCCACTTTGAATTATAGTACACTCATCACTTCACTTTATTATTTAGATGATTTCTTCTTTGCAACCACTTTGACTACTTTGACCTTTTGGGGCTTCTAGATGACTCATGAGGGTTCTCCAACTTCACATGGCCATAACTCTCTAACTGTGAGGAGTTATGTGAGGTTCCACATACCACCGGAAATTGCATGACATGTGCTATCAATCTATAATAGTATTACCTTCAAATATATTAAAACTCATACCATTATACTTCAAAAAAACTTGGTTCTATTACCCAAACCTTTTTTCTACCAGAATTCACTACCGCACTTTCTTCAAGTGTTGACATCAATGAAAACCAACCCAAATAATCAACAATATCCTCCTTTAGCACCGATGGAAACACTTTGATGGAATATTGAATTCATATCAATCATGCTCCCCCTGTGACCATCGGTCCCCCTAGAACCATGCCTCTGTTCTCTTTCTCCAAGCATTTACCTTTGCATATGATAAAACTCTCCCCCTTTGTCATCAATGGAAAATGTATCTTTCCATTCGGGGCTACTCCCTCTGACTGACCTCTTTCTGAAACTGGTCTCCCAACCTGAACTTTCCTCTTTATGGTGCTTTCTTGTGTAAATCTAATACATATAAGATAAGAATTCAAAAGCATTCATTTTGGAGTAAAAATTACTCCTAGGATCTAGCGAAGATACTCAAAGGATTCCCTTGGAAGCACTTTTGTAAAGATGTTTTCCACTTGTTCTTTTGTTCACACATATTCAACTCTAATGTTCTTCTCTGCAACCTGTGGCCATAGAAAGTGATACTTTGTTGGAATGTTCTTCGTCTTGGAGTGCATCACCGGGTTCTTTGAGATACCGATGGTGCTTGTATTATCACAATAGATTGGAATGGACTCATCATACTCAACCTGTATATCTATCAGAGGTTGTTTCATCCATAGAACCTGTGTACAACATCCTGTTGCTGCAATATACTCTACTTCGGTTGTAGATAAAGATATTGATGATTGTTTCTTGCTTAGCCAAGATACTAAGCACTCACCCAAGTAAAATTTTGCTCCACTGGTGCTTCGTCGGTCATCAATGCAACATGCTCAATCTGCATTTGTGTAGGCAATAAGTGATAGATCCTTTTCGTTTGGATACCATAATCCAAACTCTTATGTTCCTTTGAGATATGTGAAAATCCTCTTCACTGCTAAGACATGTGATTCCTTTGGTGCTTGCTTGAAATTGTGCCACCTGTCCAACTTCTTGCATTACATCTGGTCTGGATGTTGTCACATATTGTAAGCTACAAATCATTGACTTGTATTTCCTCTGGTGTGTAGACTTTGAATCATCATATTTTCTCAACTCGCAATTGGTTTGCATAGGAGTGGTAACTGGTTTGCAATATTCCATTCCGAACCTCTTTAACATTTCTATGATATAGTTAGTTTGAGAAATAAAAATTCCTCGATTTCTTTGACATATCTAAAGACCCAAAAAGAAGGATAGTTCTCCAAGTAATGACATTTCAAATTCATTCTACATATCCTTTGCAAATTTATGTCTTAACCTGTCATCAATACTTCCAAAAATAATATCATCAAAATAAACTTCAATTAATAAAATACCATATTGAGCTACCTTGATGTAGAGGTTGTTGTTTGCACTTCCTTTTCTGAACCCTTCCTGTTGTAGATATTTATTCAGTCTAGAGTACCATGTTCTAGGAGCATGTTTTAGACCATACAAGGTCTTCTTCAATTTACACACATAATATGCATTTTCTGACAACTGAAATCCTTCTGGTTTTTCAATGTAGATTTCTTCTTCAATTTCCCCATTCAAAAAATATGATTTCACATTCATCTGATACACTTTAATATTCTTGGAGCATGCATAAGCTAAGAGCAATCATATTGCTTCCATTATGGAATTTGGGGAAAATGTCTCTTCAAATTCAATTCCTTAAACATGTGCATATCCTTTACATACCAATCTATCTTTGTTCCTTGTAACCTATCCATCTTCATTCAATTTATTTATGAAAACCTTCTTTGTGCCAATCACATTCTTATTCTTTGGTCTTGGAACCAATTCCTAAGTGTCATTCTTCTCGATTTGATCCAATTCTTCATCCATGGCCTTATTCTAGAATTCATCCTTGCTGGCCTATGCAAAACCGTTTCGTTCAATCATAGATAAGAGTACTAGGTGCATTTGTTTTGGTGAACAGATTCTTCTTGCAGTCTCAACTCTTGCATCCTTGTTTCCGATAATCTAATCTAAAGGATGTTTCTTCTTTATTCATTCGCTAGGTTTCTTTTAGGGATGATTTAGGGGCTAAATTTCGCTCATGGGCTAATTTTCTATGGTTTTTCCAAAAACAAGATTCACTATTTTAAAAATGATTTGCCCAAATTCTATAGGATAAAATTATTTTACCTTAAAAATCACCAAAATTTTATAAAAACTTTATAAAATTCTTGGAAATTTGAATATTTTACAAAAATATCGCCAAACATGTATATTTGGCATATGAAGGATTAGTAATATTCGCCAAGGTTTCTACATTGTAATATAAATTTCCATCCTTAAAATCATCCATGGAACTTTCTTTGGAGGCACTTGATGAACTTTCTCTTCTTCTTCTGCATGATCTTCTTCATCTTCCCCTTCTTCTTCATAAAGTTGTTCCATTGATTCATTTTCTTCTTCCTTTGATTTTCGTCCACCTGTTTCATCAATTGTTACATCGGTGTCTTCCACAACTTTGTTCAATCTCATATTGTAACAATTGTATGCTTTCCTTGTACTTGAGTAACCAACAAGTACTCCTTTGTCCACATGAGAGTCAAACTTTCCCATTCTTCCATATTCTCTTTTGATGTAGAATTTGCTTCTAAATACTCTGAAGTGCTTCACATTTGCTGGTCTTCCTTTCCATAGCTCGTAGGGATTTTTTTCATTGTTGTTTCTGAGCATTAGTTTTTTTTGAATGTGAACTATTGTATGCACTGCATGTGTCCAAATAATATCTGTCAATTTTGAATCCATTAGCATTGTTCGATTCATTCTTGTGTAATTATCATCCATTATGATAATGTTCCTTTGTCTTTGAACCACTCTCTGAACCAATCTATGAATCCATGCTCTCGTCCACTGTCATATATCTATCCAAACATGCTAAGTGTTCTTAGGAATCCATATATGTCCATACTGTCCAAGACTCTACTGCACTACTGAATGCTCTGGATCTGTCTACTCAAACTCTGTAAGCTGCTCAAAGGATGTTTCTTTGGTCTGTCACAACTATCACATAGACTCCCTCTGTCTAATATTCATATTACCTGGGTGTCTCTAAGCCGGATGGCTCAGAACAATTCCTTCTCTAATGTGTATTCACCATCATCTTCATTGGTAGATTCATCATCTCTCTGAGCTCTGATTTCATTCTTTCTATCTGTGGATTCATCTTTCACTACAATGCTTGAAAGTACAATCCCTTGAACCCGTTCCTTATTTACCTGTCTTTCTTTTCTTTCAGTTCTTTTCCAAACCTTTATGTATCTGACATATTTATTTTTCTCTGTAGAATTTTCTTCATCTTGTTTTATTATCAATCTTGTGATCACTGGGACTTGGTCTTTGTTCACCTATTCTTCATGTTTTCTTATCCATACTTTATTATATTTGATATCAGTGTTCTCTTTCATTGAAGTATCGATCCTGCTTCTACAATGACTAGCTATGTGTCCATAGTTATGACATTTGTAACATTCAATGTTATGTGGGGCCACATAGGCATTTCTTGCTTGAACATTTATTTTATAATCCTTGCAATTTGCAACCTTATGTCCAAAATTAGTACAATAAAAACAATGACCATAAAAGAAATCTACATA
>SNQJ01S0100533.1:0-19087 GCA_010110895.2 Picea sitchensis | reverse complement strand
TCGGTGTCTTCCACAACTTTGTTCAATCTCATATTGTAACAATTGTATGCTTTCCTTGTACTTGAGTAACCAACAAGTACTCCTTTGTCCACATGAGAGTCAAACTTTCCCATTCTTCCATATTCTCTTTTGATGTAGAATTTGCTTCTAAATACTCTGAAGTGCTTCACATTTGTTGGTCTTCCTTTCCATAGCTCGTAGGGAGTTTTTTCATTGTTGTTTCTGAGCATTAGTTTTCTTTGAATGTGAACTATTGTATGCACTGCATGTGTCCAAACAATATCTGTCAATTTTGAATCCATTAGCATTGTTCGATTCATTCTTGTGTAATTATCATCCATTATGATAATGTTCCTTTGTCTTTGAACCACTCTCTGAACCAATCTATGAATCCATGCTCTCGTCCACTGTCATATATCTATCCAAACATGCTAAGTGTTCTTAGGAATCCATATATGTCCATACTGTCCAACACTCTACTGCACTACTGACTGCTCTGGATCTGTCTACTCAAACTCTATAAGCTACTCAAAGGATGTTTCTTTGGTCTGTCACAACTATCACATAGACTCCCTCTGTCTAATATTCATATTACCTGGGTGTCTCTAAGCCGGATGGCTCAGAACAATTCCTGCTCTAATGTGTATTCACCATCATATTCATTGGTAGATTCATCATCTCTCTGAGCTCTGATTTCATTCTTTCTATCTGTGGATTCATCTTTCACTACAATGCTTGAAAGTACAATCCCTTGAACCCGTTCCTTATTTACCTGTCTTTCTTTTCTTTCAGTTCTTTTCCAAACCTTTATGTATCTGACATCTTTCTTTTTCTCTGTAGAATTTTCTTCATCTTGTTTTATTATCAATCTTGTGATCACTGGGACTTGGTCTTTGTTCACCTATTCTTCATGTTTTCTTATCCATACTTTATTATATCTGATATCAGTGTTCTCTTTCATTGAAGTATCGATCATGCTTCTACAATGACTAGCTATGTGTCCATAGTTATGACATTTGTAACATTCAATGTTATGTGGGGCCACATAGGCATTTCTTGCTTGAACATTTATTTTATAATCCTTGCAATTTGCAACCTTATGTCCAAAATTAGTACAATAAAAACAATGACCATAAAAGAAATCTACATACATGGGAGTGAATGATCTTCTTTGTGGTGTAGTCCTTCTGAATTTTTGCCTTGACTGATCATGATCGTGATTGAAGATTATTTGTGGCTTGAACATGGATGATATTCTTGAAGATGTACCCTTATTAGTTTTCTTAGATTCTAGTTGACCATGATTCCTTCCTTTGAGTATTTCTGCATAACTCTTGCTTTTTTCTTCATTCTTATTTTCTAGCAACCTAGAGTGCTTCTCTTCATTCTCTACAATTGATACAGATGTTTCTGTCTCTTCAATGTTCTTTTTGAGCTTGACGATTTTACTTCTTAATGTGACAACTTCTTCTTCAATATTCTCAACCTCTTATTCCTTCTTTGATATTTGAGACTTCATGACTTCTTCTATTCTCTTCGCTTCTTCAATTTGAATTCTTAATGTGATTATTTCTTCTTCAAGTACTTTCTCTTCTTAACCAAACTTTAACTCAAGCTGGTTTAGATTTTTAGTTCTTTCCTTGAGATGATCTGTCAATATCTTCTCTCTCATTTCTTCTTCTTCCTTATGTGCTGCTATGTTGGGTTCCAAATACTGTTATTGTTCTTTAATATTTTATTCGATCTTTCTAGCTTCTTCTAGCTGAGTTCTTAAGTTCTTGATGACCTGTTGGGATTATTAAAAACTATGAGCACTTTCCTTTTGTTTCATCAATTCCTTCTTGAGTGACTTTTTTTCTTCTCTTTCTTTTCTTAGTTTTTCTAAAGCACTGATCAATTCTTATGCATAATTGTCTTCATTTTCAATTAATTTTTCTATCTCGTGGCATTCTATTTCAAGATGTCCATTTTTTTCACAATTAAAGCAAAACAACATACCTATATTGATTATGTACTCTTCATCTTCTGAATCTGTTTGACATGGTGAACATATTTCTTCTTGATCTGTACCTGTAGGCATTTTCTGAATCAACGATAAGAATATATATCATGTAACTTATCCCAAATTTCTTTGGTTGATGAACATTTACCAACCTTTTCTCTTACCAGATTAGATAATCCTTCCGAGATGAAATCCATTTATATTTTGTTATTCTTCTTCAATTCCTTCTTGGCTACAGTCTTTGCCTTTTTTGAACTATCATATCCTATAATGAATGATAGCCAAATATAATACCCCTGTACCTGTCAAAACACTTTCTTCCTTCCACTCCACATGTCATAATTTAAAGAATTCTGACCATTGAACAATGGTACTCCATTCTCAGAATAATCCATGATCTCCTTCCGGTGGTTAAACTGTTTCCTGAAGGAACCTGCTCTGATACCAATTGTTGGATTACTGAAAGGGGGGGGTGAATCGGTAATAGAGAAATGTAATCCTTTTTAACCATAAAATTCAAGTGTTATATCAATGTATCATTATCATCCAATAGTTTCAGATTAAATAAAAAATGAACAAATGATCAATCAAAAACATACACAGTACATCGTTGTTTTTACGTGGAAACCCAAAGCGGGATAAAACCACATAATTATTTTTCTTATATGTCTTTAAGAATTACATTCATTGGAAGCATCAACTTCCTTTGTTTTCCATATGAAACTGGAAGGAGGGTCCAACCCCCTAGTTTCTCAGGCTACAACCTGAGGGAAGCTCCAACTCCCAAATTCTCTGGCTACAACCAAAAGGAGGATACATCCTATTATGTTCTCTAGCTACAAACACCTATCCTTGCCTCGTCCAATCGCCCTGTTGTAGAAGTAGAATGATGGAACCAGTGTCACACTATCACTGTGAGATATAATGTTGTAAAACTGTACCAATCAACCTCTACCAAACAACCTGTACCAAACAACCTGTAACAACATGTACCGATAACTTGTGCCAACATGTACCATACATCAACATGTACCAATAACTTGTGCCGACATGTACCATACATCAACATGTACCTCAAATTGTACCATAAACAAGTGCATCAACCATGCACCAAATATGTACAAATAACCTGTCACAATAACCTTTCCAAACAACCTATCACAACAACCTGTCTCATCAATATTATCAACCAAATCATATATACTCACCAAGATCAATCACTAAGACAAATATCAACCATATTCACATTATCACCAAGATGTGCATCAACCAATAATAACACAACAACTCATAATCATCACCAAGATCAATATGTCCTTCTAATAATATACCAAGACAAGTATGCTACATCATTCATAAACCATGTGTCAACAATGCTACTGACAAGTTCCTCCAACCATGTACCAAGTATGTACCAATCATGTATCAACTACTCATCAACTATGATTCATCAAGATGTACCAACATCATCAACAATACACCTCATGTATGTGCCAACTCATCAACTACTTGTCTCAACCATGTACCCAACATGTACGTCAACCAAATTCCCTCATCAATTTCATCATCCAAATCTGATTTGTAACTCTGTAGAAGACCTGGTGTATATAATCACATACCTTCAAACCTTCCTTAACTTTAACAACAAAAGACTATCATTTTCATCAAACTTTACTTTAGTCTCACATGACTTATTTTGGATTAGTAAACAACCCTAAATTGAAATAATCATAACTATGTACATGTAATGAATAAAGATATGAAAATAGTACAAAATTTTATTCAGTGTCTTTTATGCAATTCCTCTAGGTTTCACTACTTGGAACCTCTTAGAAAATGAGTTATAGAAAAACTGGCATACCTTGTTGAATTTTGGCTTATTCTAGAGAGCGAACTTGTAGAGCGTGCCCTACAAAGAATATTTGTTTTATGGATATGAAAATGGTACAAATAATTATACAAACTATACTCTAACCAATACATTTGGTCTTACTGAATTTGGATCTAATATGAAGAATTTATGACGTTTTTACCTGAAACACCTTTTTTAGACTAGTTTCAAGACTAGCCACAAACCCTATTTTCCACGGAGTGTAAATCCAAAAATACAACAACCTACAAGATGAAAGTTTTATCACAACTACTTGGATATGTTTTCTCAACGGCCTCCAGATTTGGCGGTCTGGATATTTCTAGAAAAAACAGATTTGGCGGTCTGGATATTTCTAGAAAAAACGTTACAAAATGGTGAGATGACCTATAAATAACATACCTTAGAAACATCATCAAAAGAATTTATCCTCCCTTGAACTTCGCCCTTCTTTACTTCACATTCCCTCTGAAATTGCCCTTTGATATCCTTTGGTTACCTCACCACTCTAGATATTCAATATTCTCAAGTGTAAATTGAAATTAGAGACCTGTCATATTTATACTTTCATGTAGCTTCCTCTGGCCTTCTAACCACTTTCTTTCTTTATTTTAGGGATAACCCACTTTATCCACTCTTTGCCACTTAGTAATTCTCTCCATTAACTTTTATTATTTAAATAATTTATTTTGCATACACTTTGACTATAGTACACTCACAATTTCATTTTATTATTTAGATAATTTCTTCTTTTGCAACCCTTTGACTACTTTGACCTTTGGGGCTTCTGGATGACTCCATGAGGGTTCTCCAATCACATGGCCATAACTCTCTAACCTGCGGAGGGAGTTATGTGATATTCCACATACCACCTGAAATGGTATTAGGACATGTACTATCCATAGAATAGTCTCACCTCTTCAAATATATTAAAACCTATACTAATATACATCAAACAAACTTGGGTCCATTACCCAAACCTTGTGCTACTGTGACTACATCGAGTTTCTTCATGTTGAAATCAATAGAAACTCCAAATAATCAACAATATTTTGGGGTTTCATAACCATTCTTACCTCATGTATCCATTCTCACAACCAAATAATCATCAAATTTCCATAAAAGGGCCCTATGGGGTCATTTGAGGATATAGAATGAAGAAGGAAAGAAAATCTACTCAAATTTCTCCTTCTTTATATCTAAGCTTATGCATCCAGTTCTGAGTATACATCCTAAAAACTCTCATTCTCTCATCCTTTTTATGCAATCCATGAAACCCCTTTTTTTTCATATTGATTGTGAGGATTTGCTAGTGATTGTGGGATTAATGCACTCAGAGTCTTATTCAGTGGATGATTTTATACGAAAATTTATTTTAAATGTAGAAATTCATTTAATCTTACTTTAATCTTCATATGCCAACTATATAAATGTTTCCATATATTTTTTAAAAATATCTAAATTTCTATGATTCTATATATTTTGTATAATATTTTACATTTATGCAAAATAATTGTATCATTTATAATTTGGGTGAATCGTTTAGAATAGAATTTTTTTTGGGGAAAAATCCATGGAAAATTAGCCTATGATCGAAATTTAGCCCCTAAAATCATTCAGAATCTATTGAGAAACCTAGGTTCATAGAGAGGTGTCACATTAAATACTGCTGTAATCTTCCTTATGTTATCAATAAAGAGATGCCTTTTCCCCAATTCATGTGTCTATGTTCATGTGAATAATTTTGAATGTTTATAGCTTATTTCATGTGAGAATTAATTACATGTTTATATTAATGATTGCATATATGTCAAGCAGATTTTGTTTTTGTTCTTTCTGCTTCACCTTTGGGAGGAGATCTCGCACCCTAGGAGAGCAAGCAACAAACACCAAAGGGGATATACTATGGACAAAAGGATACAAGATGTCAATCTTCATATTTTTCCTGTTTCCCTTGTTTAAAAAAAATCATTAGGGTTTGTGAGATTGGGTAATAATAGGTCAATTTCTATCTTTTAAGGATTCATCACTCTACATAGCCATTAGACCCCCCACTAGGATTTTCCCTAAAGCAACAACACCATACTTATAAAATTCTCTTCAAATATTCTTTGGGTATAATCTACTCTAATCTACTCTGATTGACACTCATGACTAGTCCGTTCAGCTAATTCATTATACTTAGTTATTTTCTCATACTTCATTTCTCTTTCATTATCTCAATACTTAGTTGATTTTCAAATTTCACCATGAAGTTCACTTATATCACAACTCCCTTCAACCCTCCCAATGCCTGACTCCATCTAGCCCTTATACTTAGCCATTTTTTCAAATTTTCCTTTGCAGGTCCATGGGTCCACGAGTTTGTGTCAATTTGCCTCCATACATATGATCCTCCACCACCCACGGTAATGAATGCTTCATCTTCTCACTCTCCCCAAAGTAAATTTAATGCAAATCTTACAGAAAATAACAAATAGTTAAAATATTAAAAGGTTGTTATTAATGATGATCTTCTCAAGACAATCCTTCATCAATTAAAAATTTAATTCATAATAATTATTCACTCGAAAGAAGAGTTTCAAGGTATATTATGGAAAGAGAAATTACTTAGGTAATAACATTTTGAAAAAGTGACCAAAATAATAGTCCATCAATTTCCATTTCTAGCATGACAACTAGGAGAAAAGAGTAGTTCTATGGAGATACCATAAAATCATTTGGATGGGAAGATAAAAAGTTTCAGTGGTCAAGAGTGTACAAGTATTACTCATCATTGTAGCCTTTTGGAAATAAATTCCAACTCAGATTTGGACGTCCATATTGCTTCATACATGTTGTGTTCCATAGGTTACAACACCTAATTTCTTGGTGTATATATAAGTTTGATAAGAACCAAAGGATTATTCAACTTCAAGGAGAATCCCCAATTTCTTTAACTCCTTCAACCTTTAAAATAATGTTAAATTTCTAGAACCAACAATGAATTTCAAAGGAGATGAAATAACGCATTTCTTAAAGGCAAGAATGGTGAACTCAGGATTTTGGGTATGTGTGAATATCTTTAAGACCCATCATTGATGCTAAAAGATTTATCAGCTATCCAGGTCAATTTTCTAAAAAAACCCTACTCTTTTCTAGGGTGGTTGGGCAAGAATCGATTGCTACCATTCCTCGTTTAGCTCTATATATTCTATATTTTTCTATTCACAAGAAGAAACATTTTGACTAGGCAAAGATTATTTCTAGTGAACTATCTTTTCAACTAGTAAATTTTGGAAAGAGTAAGAAGTTTTACATTTCCTCCTACTTAATATTTTCAATTACATATTGTCATGTTTTCAAAGGACTACATCTATCCAAACAAGTCAATTGAAAATTTGACCTAGTTCATACATGGTACCATGCCTTATGGAAACAAAAGGCCATGTATCATTTTTATGAAGTACACCCATTTGTTTCTTCTTTTATGAAACTCATATTTGGACTCAAGATGTAAATAATTTATTTAGAAGCGAGAACATTTATGGATAAAAGGGGAAGGCTAAGAAAATGGATATTTATAACGTTATAAGGATTTTTTGTTCTAGAGAAAGGCCCTTTTACCTTCCGCACTATGTACTAGAAAATATATTTGTAACTGAACTGTGTAGACAATATGGATTCTAGACTCATTTCTTCCATGAAAGGAGGAAAAAGAAATGTATTCCCTTTCCATGGAAAAGTGGTGAAATACCATTAAGGAATGTTGCAAACATTGATGAAAAAATGTGCCTCCTCAATTTGATCAATTATAATTTTAAAGTTAAAATGATTCTCCATTACTTTACTCGAAAATGGCCAATGTGCTATTAATTTTATTTTTTTTTATATCTTAAAGAATTAGGAATTTAATGTCACACACCATATAAATTCATAATCAACACTTACATCATAATTAAAGTACTGCTTACATCATTGAAATCCGTAACGCTACAAGCCCACGTAATAACATGAAAATTAGCAACACATGACCAACACACACACACACACACACACACACACACAAGCCACACACACACACACATATATATATAGAGAGAGATCCAAATTTCATACATCACAATCATCAACCTAAACAAATATCATCAATCATGTCACCTAACATTAAAAATAACTACTCCACTTCAACCTATTCTCAAGATGAAGATTAGGGACCTCCAGACACGTGAAGCAATGTTCAACTTAGGATCTTTAATCTCTGCATTGATTTTGAGACCATTTAAGGTCCTTGTGGATGGAAACTGCCTGAGGAATAAGGAGCTATCTAAACTCGCTAATTCAATCAAGCTTCCATAAATAACTAGATCAACTCAATCAATCTTAATCATCAATTATTCATGGTGCAAGAGTATTCTAATCACTTAATTAAACATACATCAACATTATTCAATGCACAAAAATAATCGGATCACTTAGGATATATCACATCACGTTATTTCAATGTGCACGAATAATCTAATCAATGAAGAAATCATACACATCAACATTATTTCAATACATAACAATTCTAATAACTTTAATCGTAAGATCATCATCACCATTCCATAACGCAAGGAAATATAATTACTTAATCCTTTATACATCAATATTCATGCCATAGCACAACGGAATATGATAACTTAATCATTTATACATTATCATTATTCCATAGCGCAAAGCAACCTAATTACTTAATCATCAACATATTCCATGCCGCAAAGGTAATCATCGATTTTATTTTCAATGGCGCAAGAGAGTTCATCAATTTTGTTTCATGGCTAAAAGCAAGAAATTTCATATACAAATCATCTTATCACATTAAATCTATAAGTACAAGAGAATTCATCAACCCCTTTTTCATGGTGCAAGAGTAAGCCAATTATATAATCAATCATACATCCACATAAATTTTAGGGTGCACGAGTAATCTAATCACTTAATTAATTGTTCATCAACATTTGTTTTAGGGTGCACGAGTAATATATTCACTTAATTAAACATGCATCAACGTTAATTTAAAGGCACACGAGTAATCAACAACTTTATTTTCATTGCACAAGAGTAATCTATAGTCTTAACGACTCTATGTAAGGATTTAAGTTACTCAAGTAACCCGATAAAGGAACCATATAGAAGGAAAACCAAGTCAACCATGTGTAGGCAAGATACAAACTTCGTATATATTAAACTATGTAGATTCTTACACCAGGAACTAACTTCATCAACTGACGGATTGATAATGCTTCAACTATGTGCCTATTCCATTAAAGATTTAAAGGATCAATTATTGAGCTATGTAAAAAGAAATTATAGGGTCACCTACCTATCCATTTAAAAGGTAATAAGGGAGAAAAATCATAAGGAGCACTACACCAAGCAATCAAAAGCTTAACATCCATGTAAAAGAACTACAGGAATACAATCATAGCAATGAAGTCGGGAATTCCACTACCATATGCATATTTGTTGAAGGGATATAAAAGGAAACAACCAAACATCCCTACTACAAATTAATTGATAGTTGGATTGTGTGAGTTAATCTAGTGGAGAACCCATTATCCTAAAATTACATAAATAACATTTGTGATTTTCATTATCATTCTTGTAAATAATTTTTGGGACAAAACACAATGGTTGTGTGGAAGTTAGGTTAGAATTAAGAGTTGAGCAGTAAAAAAATAGGAATCTAAAGTTAGTTAGACTTGTAAATGCTGGAGTAATGTGTGGATTTTCACATGAGGTTCGGCGATGGTATCCCCCTAAATTTTACTTTGACCAAATTCAAGGTTGGAAGCAGACAATATGACGGATGACCAACTCCTAGAAATGTGATTCAATATCCCAATTTCTTAGTGGATATCAAGTAGAGAAGGGAGGGAAAAATCACAAGGGGTTCCTGAACATGCAAGGAATTTTCTTACATGAAAAAATACAGAGAAATGAGGGTAGAATTCACATGGGATTCCTCAAAACACATGGTAGTTCTTACATACAAAAACGCAAAGCAAAGAGGGTAAAATTCACATGGGATTCTTCAACACACAGGGTAGTTCTTACATACAAAAGCGCAAATAAATAAGGGTAGAATTCACATGGGATTCCTCAATTAGCAGGGTAGTTATTACATACAAAATGCAGAGCATGGGAATTTCTCCCAAGAGAAAAATGAGAATCTAAGCAACTATCCTCATTTCTTTTAAAACACAAAGTCGAAATTTCAAAAATAAAAAATAAGAATCTAAGGATGATCCACATTTATTTTAAAACACAGAGTAGTAATGAATGGATGAGTGCGAACCCAAGCAAATCACAACTTTGGTTATGAGGTTCGCTTGGAATATTCCAGGCAAGAAAATGTAGATCCAGACTGTAGAAAAAGTTCCTCTTAACAAGGAGATTGCCTCAAGTAATGAAATGTTCCATGAAATTTCAATAGAATAAACCTATCTCAATGCAACAACATTTTGAAAAAAATCAGGTGGTTCCTCTTCAATTGATATTATAAAAGTTTAGATATAGATTGATCTATTCAAATATAATCAAACCATGCAAGAGATATTTTTACAAATGTAAATGGAATAACTACCTAACATATCGCACCGGGAGCTTGAGGTTTAGAATTAAAAATTGCTTACTATCATTATAACAATACATTTCCCAACACAGACTCAATCCATAATCCACACATGCCTTAAGGAAATTAATACATAAATTATGTCTCGGGGATTATTGCCATTGTTCACCTTTGGCTCAGGACTAATAATCTATCTAAGAATTCAATAAGAATTGAATTTCCAATTTTTGTCAGAAAAATAGCACATTTTATATATAAATGGAAGGTCATTATATTACATCCTCATTCATGTTCTATATCATAACTAAAGGATGTAAAATACAGTAACTGGAATACCATTTTTAAAATATTAGCGGTGCTCTAATGGTAACATTACTATCCAGAATATAAAAATTCTAATGCATAGTTGAGAATGTAACGAATCTACTATCCAAAAAATAAAAAAATTTAGTGCTTATTACTCAAAACCCATCAAAACATTTAATCTAATCAATGTCAAGAATATAATGGCATTTTATTTACAATATTTTACAAGGAATGTGCCACAAACTTAATCACATTCAAATTCTCAACTCAAACAAGCAGTACCATAAGCTGCATATTACTTAAGAGTTGAAGATGTTCTTCAATGATGGTGATCCTTCTGTCCTCCCTCTTTGTTACACATTATTTCTGGCCATCCCTATGACCATAATAATGATAAATCCTATCTATTGGCCTTCAGAGGTGTCAGTGGCATGAGTTCCTAAATAGAGAAGTGAGAAGAACTTTTCCCGAGAAAAGAAGTTGCATTTTGTAAAACCCCTATAAAAAGCTGAAGCTCTAAGGTGCTGCATTATTGCTAGGGCGAGAATGCTCACATTCTGTGTCAGATCATAGCTAGGCTCCATGAGAGTTCAAGAGACTCTTCTCTATAAGCAGGTGAGAATCCTTACACGCGGGAAAAACGGTGTTCTTCTCTAATCTCTAGAAGGATGGAGAAACTTCCATGGTGAGGTGGCATCCTAACGATTTGGATCTCACCAGCTTGATGATTTGAGTGGGACTGATCCTATCCCCATTTCACCCTATCCTTTTCAGCATATAAAAGGAGAGGAGTTTTCATGGAGAAGGGATAAGTTGTATTTGGCTTGGAATTATTAGTCAGTGGAGTGTTTTTTGAGTTTTGCCTTTGTCAAGATATATTGTGAATATTATCAAATCTGTTCTCTCAAAATTCTTGGAATGGAAACGTGTGGGGAACGAAAGGATATTGGAAAGGACATTACAAACATCAAGGTCCGGTTGTAATCTCTTTCACATTTAATATGATATAGTAATATGATTCCTATAAAGCTTGTTGTGTTTTTTATTATATGATCTCTTGATCACATACATAGGTTTATATTGAGTTTATGCTATTACTATCACTTTGGATGGTTGTGCTCTTTTGCAGGTTCACCATTGTACTTTATATTGGGACTAAGATGGTATGGTGATGGTGAGAGGAAGCTACATTTAAATGGTATGTCACTCCATCCCTCTTAGTTAGTAAATTTACATTTAAAACTTAAGGAAAGCATCATGTTCTGGGTGTGTTTTGTTCTATATCTAGTTAAATCTAGGGAGATCAAAGTATTTCCAGACTGCACTGATTTATCCCAATACTGTAAACTACACTCATACCGGGGAACAAATTTTTCCTAGTTAGTCTATAGTTTCCTCCTTTGATTGCTTGTTGCCTTCGAAGTCTCCATGGACATCCATCCAGACTGATTCAGAAGTTCACTGATTCCCCCGTCCTTTTTCAAAAATTCCTTTGATTACAAAACATTCTCACATCAGATTTCTCACAAACAAAACCATTGATTCTGCACTCATTAAATCCAATGAAAACTTCTCACACCCTACTAGTGTCTAGCTTGAGAGAATACCTAATTCTCAAGACTTAATTTCATCAAGGGTCAGAACTTGTTTTGTAAACTTTTGGATTGGGTCTTGTCATCTTTGATGACCCAGTTTTTCTTTGATCATATGGATTGAGATTTTGGAGCCTACATTGATCTATTTACAGTCTACTTAACATTCTTTAAAACCAAACAAAGCAAAAGTTGCTTTAGCCACTTTTGCTTTGTTTGCCTTTGAAGGATTAGTCTCCTTGATTTGAGTGTCTTCACCCTCACAAAGCATGTTTTCTTTAGAATTGCTTAGGGAAAGATCAAATTTCTTCTAATAGTTCACTTTAAAACAAACTTTTTAGTTTGGGTTTCTTTTGTTTGTCAAAGTTCATTATTGTTTTTATGTGAAATTTTGAACAAAAAGATTTTAATTTTGCTTTATATTAGATTAAAGTATCCTTGCATTTGAAGATTAAATTGCATGACTTGGCATTTTTGGTCTTAATTTCTTTGCATTTTGGGGCATGAATCAGGCATTGGTCTTACAATAACTTTTTCTCTCATTTCTCTTTGGGAATCTTGATATCATGAGTTTAATATATCTTGGGACATTGTGTATATGGGAATGATAAATGTTTTCTCCTTTCCATAGCATATTTAATGAAATGAAAATATTGCATCCCTATCTCTTTTGCATAACTTTGGAGTCAAGAAAATACCATATTGTCCAAGGCCTATTTTCCTTTTGAGTAACAACAACCATAAAATAAAAGCCGCCATAAAAATTGATTAGACATTTTTTATCTTTTCTCGTAGCAAACCTACATTGATTAGTCATAGGCTTTGGAATAGGTGTGAAAGATAACTTTCCAAAGATGCAAACAAACATAGTATCTTTTGATAGGTAGAGTTAAATCCACTTGCTACAAGGGTCAAGGGAGAGTTGAAGCCCTTCTAAAACAAGGGTGAATCATGAGGTCGCATTGATACTGCTAGAGTTACTCACCCTGCATTATTGGTCTTGGTGTAGAGATTACTTGCATTATGGGGACTTCTTTGGAGATATACCTATTAACAATGATGAGTGGAAGTCTTTCAAGTTTATTTGGGGCTAGATACCCGGCCCTTTGCACACATGGATTGACTTATCACTATTTCCCCTGTGTATCGCCGCAGTTGATTGCGGTATCCTTAGTGGCCTATATATTTAGGGTCTTCACACAAGCTGACTATGGAGGGGAAAGTCTCACACACCGAATCATGTTACAAACCTACTCAAGCATTTGAGATATAATTCATCGCTTATGTGGGAGTTTGCACTAGTGTGTAAGTCCATTAAGCAGTTCGTCAAGGTAACTTTTCCACCTGCTTTATCTTAGCCCTTTCTTACATTGTTCCGCGGACGCTGGATTTCCATCACCAATTAGTGCTCAGCCAGGAGAAGGTTTTGTTTGTTTTGTTTGCTTACTAGATCTTTAGCGCAGGTTGTTTGTTCTCCTAGTGGACTCTTAGGTTGATCTTTGTTTTAATGGCACCGGGCCTCGAATGACTAATGAAGGAAACCATGTCTGTGAACCTTTTGTTTTTCCTTCTATGGAAACATTGACCTCCTCATCGCTACTTTGAGCCTTCTGGGTCTAACAATTGGATTACCAGTATGGTAGTTTTCTATCAGTAATGATGAATGCAGAAGTGCTTCAGTCATAAGCACTTCCCCTCATGAGAATCAACCTCATGTTGATTGTTCACCTTCTTCACTAATAAGGTCTTCTTCACCTTCTTCGGCCAGGTTAGTCACTTCCGCTTCATATTCTTCTGTCAAGGAAAGTTCAAGCTTAATAAACTCCGCTGAATAATATTGAGAAAAGAAAGATTAAGAAGAAGAAAGATAAGAGGGACAAACCTCCAAACCACTATCAAACATGTTGAAAAACCGCCATCGTTAATCGGTTAGAGTGTTGATTTCAAGATCACCCAAACAATCCTAGAAGCCCAAGCACCCTTGCAGGATTTGTAAGGCTAGCCATATTCTTAAGATCTTCTGGTCTTACCCAAGTTATAGGAAGCATGGTTCACACACCCCCGATCAACCCATGTCGGCCACTGAAAGCAAATATCGATGACCTCTTGTCAACTAGTCATGATACCGCTAGGAAGAAGAAAAGTAGAGCCAAATTACCGTGTATGATATGCAAAGGGATTCATCTAAAACATCTTTTCCCTCAGATTGACAAAGCCCGAAAATTATTGAATAGAAGACATGACTTCACCAACTTCCAAATATTTGCTTATCACAAGCCTCAACTCCACCTGAAGGCTGATGGAATAACCACCCGTCTCCGCCGGTTAGTCTTAGTTGGGATCAAGTGGTCAACTGGCCTCCCACTGAACCATTTGAAAATGGTCAACCATTGATCCCATCCTCGCACATCCTACCCCCTTTAGAGAGCAGCACAAAGTGTTTGATCCGATCCCATCCTCGGTTCATCCCACTCTCCCATTAGAGAGGAAACCCAAGCCATCAATCTGCTTCTACCTTGGCTTGACCCTATTCTCCCTTTGGAGAATGAAACTCCAGTGGTCGATCTGACCTCTCCATCAGTCGATCCTACTATCCCTCTAGAGACTAAACCGGACATCACTTCTTGCTGATACAACCCACTACCAGGGGCTATTCCTCCTTTCTTCTCGTGGAACCCTCCAAGTTATGAGGCCATCCATTTTGATTTGGGGTGTGCTAACTGCACTTCGCCTTCCCCTCTACATTTTTTCCAGACATGCAAGTTTGTGGTCAGGACGCTCCTCTGTATTAATCGAGTAGATTTAGCTGTAGGAACTGCTAGTATTTTGTCCTTTGCTTGGAAAGCTTTTGCTGTCTCCACTTCATGCTAAATATGTTAGCTTCTTTTAAATAAGAACCAAATAACCTCCTTAGGGACCCTTCTCAGCTCTCAGAACTTTGGGAGGTAAATTTGTCTCTATTGATGTCATGGTCATCCAAGACCCTTGGATTTTTCTTTACTCCTTGACGAGATTATGCTCCATTCCATGAGTTATTGAATACTTTTGTATGTAATATCTTTCCCTCACGATGGACAAGCTAGACTTGATCAACTTTCATTCATTGGACTTGACCGATTTCGGTTCCTTAAATGGTTCTTATATGAAGATGAGACGCCCTTGCTATAGGTCAATTATGTGGTATTATCTCCCATGGATTCAATCCTCTGGGTGACTTAGTCAGAAGAAGTTGACATGGTGATCTCTTGATAGGGTTGTTAGAGCCCTGACTTTACTCCCTGTCAGGACTTGACATGGTGTCCTTTTCCAGAGGTGTTCTTTCCTTCCTGTGGAAGACTCCTTGGAACTATGACCTAATTTTGTCCCTTTGAGATGGTGTCCTCCTATATTGTCCTTGGAACTAAGGGATCAAGAAGATGATCGAGGATAGTTTTTGTGTCTCAGAGATGCAAAAACTAACCTCGTTAAAAAATGAAATAGAGGTATATGAGCATGATTTTTGATTTCAAGCTTGTTAAAATGAACCAAACTTGAGCATAGTTTTCTAATTTCAATCTCATAAAAAATGAAACCAGCTTCTAGTTGTGAGGATAGTTTTTCATCTCCGTGGAAACCCTCTAAAAAATGAAACAGAGGTTACGCAGCATAGTTCTTCTCATGTGTTAGGCTCATTAAAAAATGAAACAACTTCCTCTCCGTTTGGATCAAGTCCTATGTCTAGTATTTGAAGCTCTATTTCATTCTCTTTTGCAGTTGGATGAAAAGAAGCTTAGGAACGCTAAGCTATAAACTGGACTTCATTCTCAATTTAGAGCCACTAGCTTCTTAAGAAGGGGGCTAAGTACCAACTGTATGCTGGGAGGTCTAAGCATTGTTTTCTTATGGTCTGCTTGTAAAATGAAACCAATTTTACCTCAAGCATAGTTTCCTCCTGTTCAATCTTGTGTAAAAATGAACCAGGTCCAAGAATAGTTTTGTTTAGCTTTTAAGTTTGTGTAAAAATTAAATCTATCCCAAGCATAGTTTTGTTTCTTTTTAAAGCCTGAGTAAAAATGAAAACAACTGGAAATTTAATCTTGTTCTTTTCTCATGCCTCAGAAATACATGACAATAAGTTATCGAGCTTAGTCTTTGTTCTTCTCATGCTCATAAATCAATGAGAATGTAAATGATTATACTTTTATCACTTTTTAAGACTCGAAAGTTTATACTTGCAAGGAAACCAATCGGAGTCTTCTTTAAGCCTTTTCAGACTCTCAAACATGAAAATCATTGTTTGTGCGACTTTGTTATTTTCATGCTCGTAAAAGTATGTGAATAAAATGTTTGGTATTTATAGTTTATCACTTTTTTGGTCTGATTAAACTAATTTATGAAAAAGAAACCAAGTAGAGTTCTCGTATGTTTTTGACTCTATAAACATGAAAACCCTTTGAGTTTTCTTTCTTTGGACTCATAAACAAACATTGAAAGGCCCATTGGGACCGAACCAATTCTTTCTAGTTCATTAAACATAATCCTAGGGACTTGTATGAAGGATGAGATTACATTAAAATCATATGTCATCCTCCTCAATCTGTAAAAATAAAGAGGTACTCGCTGGAAATGGTGGGGAAAAATTGGGGAAAGAAATGTGTCTAAACCTATATCGATGGAAGAGTCGCTTTGGAACATGACACCTTTCACTCACCTTGTGTCTAGGTTGGAAAACTCACTTGTCTCCTGACTACATCTCTATAAGATTACAAATTGGTTCTTGATCCTTGTTGATTGAGTTAGTATTTCCAAGATAATTGTCGTGTCGTCAATATATTCAAAGAGAAATTCAACCCAAAAAATCCTTCTATTACGGCCATTTCAGTTGTTTTGCTTCCCATTGCATCGGCCATCCCCATCTACCCAGACGACTTGCTACTCAATTCCACTATTGGGCTCTAAAGATGTCCTAAAACAACCTCTACATCAACTAAAGATAGCACAAGCTGCTTACTTGTCACTATAATGAGGTTCTTACTCTTCCATTTTCAATACCTCTGAGATGCAACATTCGTAGCTGAACAACACTCAGAAGGGAACTATATTGTTCCTATTCAGGAACAACAATCATCCTATCTCGAATGAAATATCAATCAAGTTACATTAAATAATCTAATGTGTTGAATTAATTGCATTGTAGTATTTTCCTAACTTATCTAATTTGTCAACCTGGAGTTCATAAACTAACGAAGCACACACAAAGTATATGCAAGATTAAAGCGAGACTAATCTAATCTAATGTTTAATCTATGACTGAAATAGAATCATTAATCTAACACACTCCTAATCGAAATAGAATCATTAATCTACACGGCCGGAATTGAATCTAATCTAATTTGTTAAAATGAAATTAATCTAGGAATGGGAAATTATGTGAAAGGAATTAATCTAGAAATGGAGAACTATATGAAGGAAAGAAAATAAAACAGAGGAGTTAGAATATAACAAATATATTTGAGCTCACTCTAATAAAGAAATCTTATATTAAAATAACCAAACCAATCTTCACAACATAATAATGAAAGCATGAAACTAAAACCCATGAATCAAAGCCAGAATCCCTTTCTTTGAATCCTAATGACTACTAATTTAATTAATTCTTATTGAATTCTCATGAAGAGAGACACTCTCTTTTATACATGAGAGCCTTTGAAGATAAGAGCAACCATCTCATTATTACAGATCCACTATTCTCTCAACCTATTTTCCATGCATTACAAAATAATCCCTAACTTTCACACATATCTCTCTATATCTTAGATAAGATATTCCAACTAAATCATGATATTCTCCTTGGAATGGGCTTGAATTATCTCCTCAATATTGAAATGGTGGAGGTTATCGGAGAAGTCCTTTGAATTAATCCTTCTCATATTCCTACACATTACAAAGCTCACACATATTTGAGAGATATATATGAAATACGTTGATTTTCTTAACATTTTAATCACAAATTCCTTTCTTTAAATACTTAAAATGAATAAAGTGGATAACAATAAGGTGAAACCCAAGTATATTTATGGAAATGATATCGTGAAAGGTTAATGGGGCGATGAAATGTGAAGAATGATGAAGGGAAAGGTGGATGAGAATAGGACATTTCTGAGCCCCAACACCTACATCAAATCTTGTTACTTGTTTCGTGTCATTGATGTGGGATACATTAAGGCCCTCCTGTGATGAGTCTTTTTCTGTTGACTTCAACTCATTATCTAGGAATTAGACTTAGAAATTAATTGGTACCTTGGAACTTGCATGCCTCAATGGTAGATTTCCTCGCTTTCGATAGTGGGTTTTCATTATTTACCCCTGATCGGGAGATTACACCGAGTGTTCGACTTCAGCTCATTAATTCACATTCGTTGGATTGTACTAGTGTACCTTGGGATTCATTGACATTAATGGTGATTTCCCTTGTGCTTGTTAACGGTATACACTAATGACCGGTAATCAAGTGGTTTCTACCATGTTCGACTTTGACACATGTATTCACATGGTTAGATTCGTACTATAGAGTGGTGGAGATGAAGACCCTGGATCTTTTCTGACAGATTCAGGTTGGGTTGGAGTATATTCAATTTGTATTGTTGCATAGATCCACATTGTATGTCTCATGGCTATGTTCAAATTTGAGTATTTAACACATAGATCCACAGTGTATTTTTGGTGGCTATGTTCAGATTTGA
>SNQJ01S0100532.1:16218-47070 GCA_010110895.2 Picea sitchensis | reverse complement strand
GTGTGAGACATGATGCTTAGAAAACACAATAATCAAATATTTAAGTATGCCCTCTTAAGTTAGATCTACATTTTTTTTCTACATAAACATGATACATGTTGTTCCTGAGATTTATTCCAGGCTCACAGAACAATTTCAGGCATCCAAAATAATGATACGTTCTTTCAAAGTGCCTTTCTGCCTTCATCTTACAATGAGACTTCAATATTTTTATAATTCAAATCACAAAGGAAATATCTCTTCCCTTGACATTTTTATCAATAATCAAGAGATGGAAAGAAGAATTATAGTAAACAAAATTGACAAACAAAGCAAGGTATCTGATTCTGATAAATCTTACTTTACTTTCAATAGTAGAAATATGAAATGTGTGTTTAAAATATGAAATAAAATGAGAACAACTATATAGATGCAGGTCTTGTTCTACTCACAACAAAATAAAGGAAAATATATACCTGGATAGATGTCTTAATTAAGTAAACTGCAGTAGATGTATTACTAAATTGCAGTTGTTCATTTATTAAACACCATAGAGTGAAAAATGATAATGAAAGTAGTAAGACACATAAAACACATTACTAAAAGAAATGAGAAGTAGAATCTTTGTCTTTTTTTAGAAATTTCTATTAAAATGTCTCTCTTTACAACAGGCGAGAAAAATCCCTTTTCATATCTCAAATGTATTTATTTATACAATTTTGTCTTAACCAAAATCAGTTAGACTTCCACGCTTCTAGCTCCTAAAATAGAAGAAAATCCTCTAAATACTAGATTAGCATTAAACTGAATATGACAAAAATAAAAGATTTGAACATTTGTCATGCTTTTGGAAACATCATCGCTTACTAGTTGCTTGAAGGCTTATCTTCTCTTTATTTGCTCGTAGATGCAATTGCTTTCTGTTGATCCTTGTATTGAGTGTGAAAATTCAATAATGCAACTACGAACTTGGGGGGCTCAATATTAACATTTAACTCAAAGTTAAAATCATTTCTATGTACCAATGGTAAATTATTTTGAACCCTGACCACAACTTGCTAAGTACTTTGACGTTGTAAATTGTGCTTGACTAGGAAATGGTTTAAAATCTGCAAGTTAACTTGATTCATTTTCTAGATGTCATCTTTATCCTTTTCTTTCCTTTTCTTCAAATATTATCTTTTCTCATTAACATTGAGAGTCCCAATCATTGAATGAACATCACTGAGGTCAATCTCATCCATTTCTACATCTACAACTAATAGATAATTTAAACAAGTTTCTTTGGATTCTCTGGACAATCTTTTACTTTCTTCCAAGTTATTTTCCCAAGTTTTTCTTTCCATTTCACCCTTTAACTATTCAAAATCTAAAAACTGAGCAATTCCTAGTCCATTTAAACTTTGATTCCACATCATCAATTCCTGAAACTTAGATCTTGTATTGATTAACTCTTTTTCTTTGTCAGTAATGATTTGTAATAAATCATTGTTGATAAGATATTTTTTTTGAATAATCTCCAAGATTTCACAGAAACTGTCTTGGACAAATTGTAATCCATCATTAACTTCCATAGCATGTTTCTTAAAATAAGTAATGTCATCAATTTCATTTTCAACCCTTTTTACTTAAGCTTTTAAATGGATTAGTAATGAATCCTTCTGGGAAAGAGTATTCTTAAACATTTGTTGATCTTGAAGACTTGTTCTTAATTTCTCTTCTAGTTGTTTAATATGTTTTTGATAAATTTGTCGGACCTGAACTAATTTAAAACTAACTTGTTCCTTAATAATTTCCTATGTTTGTTTCAAGTCATTTTGCAACTGCTCAATTAAAATATTTTTTTGATCAATCTTTTCTCTTAAATTGTCCATTGACCACAAATCCGTTGTTGCAAAATCTCCCAAAGAATCTCATACCTTTTTTTCAAATTTAGGGTCACTTTGTTCCTGGCCATCAAATATCATCCTCTGTCTTTTTGTGATTACACCTCCTTTATTATGAATCTCTCTCTGCACAATAGCTTTCCTTTTCTTGCTAAAAAATAAGTTTGATGAAGGCATTTCTTCTGGCTCAATAGGTGTCATATCTTCAACATTTACTACCTCTATACCATGTATCTCAAAGCTTGATGCAAGAGGAGTTAAGGATGGAATGGGAGATGTAAGTGCAGTAGATTCCCCTTGAGTATAAATATCTTTTAAGAGAGTTTCAGTGTTTGAAGTAATATGAGGGAAAACATGTCCATGCTTCATAAATACGTCAAACATTGCCAATGTTTCTTGTAAGGTCTTATCTGGTAGAGTTTGTTCCTTCATTGTTGTATATTTTGATAATGTCTCTGGTGTTTTATCAACTTCCTTGGTTTTAACCTCATGCAAATCATGTTGCTTAGGATTAGAAGATGGTAGCACCTCTGAAGCTAGATTACCATTATGGGTAAAACTTTTCTCTACTTGTAAAATATTTGGTAGACAACTTCTCTCGCGCTTTTGAAAACTGATAAAGTATGATTTTTCTTTGTTAGGGAGATTTTGGATTCTAGATAGGACTTCATCATATGAATTTTCTCCTTTGAAAATATCATCAAATGGTGAATCTTTATGAAAGTACTTTTTCATGTTGAACTAAGCCAAATGAGTTTCAACCACCTTATGTGGATTATTCCTTTTGAATTCAATGGAAGACAATGAAATATCTTCCAACGTTGAAGCTTCAACCTTAGCATGTCCAAAATATAACCAGGAATATTCACCAACATGTATGGGATAAGTTGGCCATACACTCTTATGTGTTTCCTTCAATTCTTTAATTATGCCTGCAGAAACTGTCTAGTATGCCACTTCCCTGCAAATGAGTCTATCTGGAAAAAAATTTGATAAAGCATGAGGAGATGTGAAACAACAATAAACTCTAATATAGGAAAAACTATCCTCGATATATACCAGTATGCGATTGCACCTAAATTTCCCATAATATGCTCAAAGAACCTAGGAGGAGGATTACCATATAGAACTTTATGAATTGGGATGATAACATTATGGAAAATTTCATAAAAATGATATTTTTCATTTTCCTCCCACATTTTAGAATGATAGATGTGTATTGGCTTAGAAGTTTTTGGAGTCCAACTCCAATTCATAAATGTGGAAGGGGTTTTGTAACATATAGCATCCATAATATATGTTGACATATAAAAGAGAGTTGATTCACCTTTAGACTTTTGACTTGTATAAATCCCTATTTGTTTTACCAAATTATCAGACAACAACTTTCCCCAATTAAAAGTGAAACCCTCTACAACTTCATGAATAATCAGGACCCAATCTACTGTGAAATGTGCAAGGTTTTTCTTTCCATACAATCTATTGAGCATCGTAACTATGTACATAATATGTGGATCACAAGAATTTGTGGAGTATATACCATGACTATCTGCTTTGAATTTATTTTCATTTCCCCACCAAATTTTAATTATATCATGGGCATTTATGTCATAATATACACATTCTTCTTTCTCAAACTTCTTCACAAACTCTGCATTGTAAACATATTTGGGATTACTGGACAATTTATACATTACTTGGATATCTTCAGGTCGAAAAGAGATGACAATAGTTCTTTGATGGTTGTAGATGGTCATGGTTGGTACATCTACATGCTCCATATCCCAACGTATCATGTCTTTGTAGGGAAATAACTTTGGTCGTGTTGCAACCTTATGTAGTTTTGACTTGGCAACCACAGAAACAATGGATTTTTATTCCTCAATAATTTCATAAACTTGCTCCCAAGATTTGATGCTACTTGTTAAACGATCAGTAGTATGTGAAAAAAGATCAGGGATGATTTTAAGGATGGAAATTTATCTCAAAATGTAGAAACCTTGGCGAATCTTACTAGTTATTAATATGTAAACTATAAAATGTTTGGAGATATTTATGTAAAAATATTCAAATTTCTAAGGATTTTATATAGTTTCTATAAAATTAGAGCTATTTTAAAGTTAAAATAATTTTATTATATATAATTTGGAAAAAAAAAATTTAGAAAAAATGGAAATTAGCGAATCTTTTTTGGGATAAAAAGAATGGAAAATTAGCCCAGCTACAAAATTTAGCCCCTAAAATCATATATGATAAAGATCAGAATTTGGATTCAGCTCCTCTGCATAATGGTCTTGGACCTTATTTTTGGCTCCCCTGCGAGGTGCCATGACTTCTCATCAACAATATTCACTCATGTAGGAAACAAAAATGCTCGTGAATGTGAATACAAAGACAAAGTAGAGTTCAAATATTTTATCAAATCTTAATTAAACATGCCATTAATTCTACATTTAATACTTCTCATTTGAATGAAATGGTTATAATGCTAAAAGGATGGTTATAATGCTAAAAGGATGGTAAATTTATTACTTGACGGGGGCAAACTTTAGAGGAATATATTACCCTAATCATGTTTAATTATTGTTAAAAATCGTGATTAGTGAGAATAAGCAATCCGACACTTCGAGAATTCGGGGCTTTTGAATAGGGAATGTTAAACATATCCGGAAGGACAGAGTCACAAAGTGATTACCTACTCTTAATCAAGATTTATTAATCATTACTTAACCTTTAATCTCCGACACTTTGTAAGTCTGGGCCTTCGGCAATTCGACATTTCGTAAGTCCGGGCCTTCGGAAATTTGAAACTTATGGGATCTATTAACAATATGATATCCCAGAGAACGGTATATTGAAGTGACGTGGCAGGGTGGCATCACATATGATGACGTGTCGTAAGAACATGGGTGATATGTGCCATCCTGAAACACGTGAATTACGTGTCCCAAAACATTGAAAATAAGTGCCACGCTTCTCCACGTGAAAGGAATTGCAAGTGGAATAATACACGTCAGCTAAGTATCATCCCTTATGAATGAAACCTTCCAAAAATTCGGGGCTTCGGAGCTCTGTGACTTCGGGATAAAAAGGTTCAATAAACGTTGAGATTGAAATCTCGAAGCATGAAGCCCCGAAGTTGAGATATAATAATATTAAAATTTTTAAGGGAAAGATATAACGTTGGATTAATTTTAGGCTTCATGGATTTAGGGATAACTTGAAGACAAAATTTCAAAAATCATCGAAGGACGAAGTCCTGAAGAGGAACCACTAACGGGAACACTACATGAATTAAACATTGTTCAACTCTGAATCCCTGAAATCCCATGAATCGTTGATATTGGTACACATCGGGATTGACGGTTTAGGATTGATCCACCCTATTGAAACACAACAACGAATTCTTATGAGTTTATAAAATAATAATTCTAAAGCAAAGCTTTATCAAAAAATGACAAAAATCAGGAAATATCTATGTTGTAAATTTTTTTGAGAAAGAAATTGAAAATTTGAGTTTTTATTTCAAATTTTGATTTATGTTCTAACAATACCAACACTAAGACCATTATTAAAAGAGAATTTTGAAAACCAAGTCATCTCAAATCACCAAACATATAACATTGTAATAAGTCCAACTACCACGCAATCTTAGGCACCAACTCATTACAATAGGAAGGCAAGTTAGGTCCAAATTAATGTCCATGTTACTCCTCTCTAACATAGAATGCTAAAAAGTAACCAATTTTATTTGTCCTAATTTCTCCATGAGGATATTATTAATATTGTTTTGTGTTCTATAACCATGCCCTTTTTTATGTTTGATTGAATATCCCACTAAATTCTTATTGAAAAGGCATTTACAAACTATCAAAATTAGCTTCTCAAATTTGGATGCTAATTTTGGATGTTCACATATCCATCAACATGTCATAGTAACTTTCAATGCTTGGGTATCAATTTAGATTTGGAACTTGGATGCCAAGGAACCCAATGACTAGCATATGTTCATGATTATAAGTATTGGTACTCCAAGTTTATCATGCATGACCTAATTAGGATAAAAAATATGGGCTTATGCCCTAAAAAATATTCGAACAATAGATACATAGATATTAAACTATGTGGATGGTTCAGAGTTATATGTATGTTAGGGTTCATCCAAATATCTCTCGATGTGTCCAATTTGAATCATGTTCTTGGATATACATTGCATAGAATAATCATTTTTAATATATATATATGTGTGTGTGTGTGTGTGTGTGTGTGTGTGTGTGTGGATAATAATTAGGATAAAAAATATGGCTTATGCCGTAAAAAATATTTGAACAATAGATACATAGATATTAAACTATGTGGATGGTTCAGAGTTATATGTATGTTAGGGTTCTTCCAAAGCTTTCTTGATGTGTCCAATTTGAATGATGTTATTAGATATACATTGCAGAGAATAATCTACATAGATATTAAACTATGTGGATGGTTCAGAGTTATATGTATGTTAGGGTTCTTCCAAAGCTTTCTTGATGTGTCCAATTTGAATGATGTTATTAGATATACATTGGGTAAATAATCATTTTAATATATATATATATATATATATATATATAGAGAGAGAGAGAGAGAGAGAGAGAGAGAATATATACATAATTATTGTATAATGTCTATAGATGACAATGACATTAATCCGAGAAAGTTCAAACATAATGAGGATGAAATAAAATATATAGATTGGGTGTGTGAGTCATATTTGATTCTGGAAACCCTCCCATATCATGAAGGCATGCAAATAGTCTATCCATGCCAAATTTCAGTGCATACATAAAAAGTTTGAAAAAAATTAAACATTGGCCCCATTCACGGGTCATTGTTGACCATGTCTAGTCCTAGTACAATGTCTTTTAGCTGTTTCTTTTAAAATTAGTTCGAGACACACGTTCCCGCATATATTACTGTAAGGGCATGCAATAATATAGATAAAAAAAGTACGTAATAAATTGCACAAGCTTCATTAGTTATTTCTTATCTTTGTTTTCTTCTCTCATCTAAGTAATTTTTTGCTCCATAAAGAATATTAGTATGAAATCATTATTTAAATACAAAATATCATCTAGCGCCTTCTTCTTTCCACAAAACTCATGGTCCTAATTGGCATGATGTTGTTTTTCAATGACATAGGTGATGAATATAAATAACACGACCATGACAATGGGTATGTTGGGAGTTCCATGCATAACATTAATCCGAGAAAGTTCAAACAAAACGAGGATGATATCATACATAGAGAGTGGATGTGTGAGTCATATTTGAGGCTGGAAACCCTCCCATATCATCAAGGCATGTGAACAGTCTATCCATGTCAAATTTCAATGCATACAGAAATAGTTTGAAAAAATTTCAACGTTGACCCCATTCACAGGTCATTTTTGCCCATGTCTAGTCATAGTATAATCTCTTTTAGTTGTTTCTTTTAATATTTGTTCGAGATGCAAATCCCTACATCTAGTACTACAAGGGAATGCAATAACGTCAATAAAAAAATATTTGATAAATTACTCAAGCTTCATCAGTTATGTCTTGTCTTTGTTTTTTGCTCTCATCTAAGTACTTTTTTGCTTCATAAAGAATATTAGTATGAAATAATTATTCAAATACAAAATTTCATGTAGTTCCTTCTTCTTTCCACCAAACTCATGGGCTAAAGTCCCATGTTTTTGAATAGTTTCGACGAATATTCTATAGCAATGGAGAACATGTTCATCGAAACTTTATTGTTGCAATACTATGAAAACAATGATGACATTTACGATGATGGTATAAAGATGAATGGGATTCTCTTGGTTTCGAGAATAATTTATTCTCTACTGAACAAATCCAACCACATGAAGGTGGAATATGATATGGCCCCTCCCCTCCCCCTCACATCACTCTCAATTCCCCAATACCCAATCTATAAAATAGAAAATAATCGAAAGCAACATAGTAAGATTCATGCATAGAAACTACCAAAAAAAAAATTAAGGTAAACGAAATTATGTGTTTGTAAATGATAATTTTAGTTTAGCACGTACGCTATGGCCACTATTTTCAGGTTTGACATAGTAAAAAACATGTAATAGGATATAATAAAAAAATGGCATAAAACTTAAAAACATGTAATTAACCCACATAAATATATTATTTAAAGAGAATATTTCATACAAATTAAAATATATAGTTACATACCTCATCCAACTCAACATCTGTATCATCCTTGTTTTTTATCTTCTTCTTCATCCAACTCGACATCTGTATCATCATCTAGCTCAGAAATAGTGTTGAAAGAATTGAAAATATCATCATCATCATCAATGTCATTTTCGAGCATATCTTCATCGACATCATCATCAAGAACTACATTGTCTCCTACGCTTGGTTCATCTTCTCTGTCTTCTTTTTTTGTCGAACCATATTCCTACTCTGTCTCTGGTGCATCATATTCTTCTTCAATATCGTCTTCTTCCTCTACAGTATACTTTACTAGCCTTCCTCTTGGATAATATCTAACAAAAAATGACCAATCCCTCTCACCTGGAACCTTTGAGTAAAAGACCTATTCACATTGGATTGGAAAAACATAGCGATCATGTCCTCTTTAAAACACCATTGTTTTAATCATTAAAAATCCATTGGCACGTTGAATAAAATTTCTTTCCTCATCATGTTCATGCATTCGTAAACTATACCATTTGACGTCAAACAAAACTAATTTGAAGGAATTAAAGTCACACTCAAGTATGTCATACAAATACCCATAATATCTATTTGCAGATTCTCGGGGATTTTTGTCACTCCTAGAGGAAACATTAGTGACCTGGAATACTACATTTATCCCACTACCAAAAAATTTCTTGGTTTCATCCAATTGTTTGATGCGAAATTTACGACCATTGCACCACATAGCCTTGTGGTGTTTCAATTGCAATATGCCAGACATGTAAAAGATGCATTGTCAATTAATAAACATATTTATATAACTTGGAAAGTATTTGAAAAAAACACACATGCAATCACATTAATATAATATAACATAATTGAATAAAATGGGTGAATTTGCTTGCCTGTTCATCTTTCAAACCATATGCTAAATCAATTTCCCTCTGCGTAACATTGGCATCTCCATTATGAAGAGATTCTCTAACCAATTCAGACAGTTGTTTCCATGATAACCTACCTCCATGATGTTGTTTGCATCTTTCAATCCATACCTTCATCCAATCAATATTGTTTGCAATGTATAAATGTAGTGCATTGCAATCTTGATTAACTGAATAAAAATATCATAATTCACCAATATTAAATATTATTTATAACCATGGTAATATTAATAATTGATGAAAGAATAAATATTAAATGAGTATGATCATATACACAAAAAATGAAAAGGTATATGTATTATAAATCTCCACAATTTGATTACCTCTCACTTACCTTTCCCCAACAAGTGCTCCCCTTCAATTTTTTTGATGGAGTTCACATCCCAAATTCGATGCACTACATGTGTAGTTGGCACTGCTAATTTAGGAAGATATTGACTAATATACACCATGGATTGATATACCATATATTCCTCCACCATAGAACCCTCAAAACATGCTCTTTGTCTAACCAAAGCCTTCAATGATTTCAAGTGCCTCTCCACCATCCACATTGATCTTGTGTGTACATGTCCACACATTTAAATCTTTTCAACTTGGCATATGAGGTAGTGTTCTTGTGCATTAGAAAATGTTGGAGGTAGATACTTTTTCATTTCATACATTAGCCAAGGAATTTCTCTCTTCCAATACTTTATATCATCTTTATGGATTTCTTTCAATGAAAACCATCTACAAATCATGACACAAGAAAATAACATGTTTCAACAAAACATAATATATATTACATTACAAGTAAAACATGTGACATTAAGTACAACAACAAATTGAAAAAACATTTTGCATATAAATCACAGCTACTTACCTCATGTATTTTCCAAGATCATATATAACTTGTTTGATGTTGTTGTCAAAATCGTTTGGGAGAGATAAAGGTAGAACACATAATAATAATAAAAATGAATCGTTATTTATTTCCAAAGTAGACCAAAAAAAATATATTAAAAGATGTATATGGACAATATATAAATATGTATACCAAAATTATTACTTTAATGAAGGCATGCCAATCATGTGTTTTTACCCCACCAAATTCACCTTTCTTCGTTTAAATATTATTTATGTTTAAAGAAAAATATGTGGGAAATTTAATTCTTTGAATGACCTCTTTTACATAATTGCTTTGCTACTCTGTTAATAACCATGGAAGGTCATTTTGGTCTCCATCATTATTTGATAGAATCACACTTTACATTGCATGATTGGCTTCTTGAATGTCAATACAAATTTTGACATTTTTTTCTTTATCCCTCCTACCATCTATGATTCGCAATAATGTTTCTGTCACATTCTTCCCGATATGCATTGTATCAAACAAATGAGTTATTTTTATCTCCTCATAGTAGGGAAACCTCATGAATTGAGTGGGATAACATTTCATTCCTCGTGGAAGACCATTATTAATACATTCACGATGGCGGCCTTGATGAAGCATAAAAGAAATCACAACAATAATTATGAAATACGGTAAAATAAATTCAATAATTAAAATAAAAATTCAAAACATTACATATACGATACATAAATAAATTACATACCTTGACGATTTTTGTTGTAATCCAACCTCCATAGGTGAGGTGTCATTATTCGTGGTTTTAATCCAGTCTCTTTTTTCCCATTGAAAATATGTTTTTCAGTAGTATGATACCTATGGTTCTTAGGGAGGAATTGATTATACTCATCAAACACCATATTTCCTAAAAATTTTGAATGATGATACTTCATCTTAGGACCACAAACTGGACATGCAAATTTACCCTTTGTTTGAAGACCTACAACAGATGGATTAATGTCAATTATATGATGGGATTATTTCAAAAAATATGCATGATATATTTAAATAATTATATAGTATTAACGTGAAAGAGAATGTTACATACCACAAAAATGTGTTAGTCCTGGGGCATCATGAATTTTCCATATGAGTATTCCACAAAATTGTAATTCTTCTCCCCGATTGGTTTACATGTGTCATACACAGTGATGTCAGCCCATAACTTTAGTAGCTCGTCGATAAGAGGTTCAATATATACATTCATATATTTAACTTGGTACTTACCTAATTGTTTGAAATTACACATAATTACTACCATGATATGTATATATAATTAAATAAATAAATAAAAGATATTATGAAAAAATGAAACAAATAAAAATGTTACATTCGAAAAATTAAGGTAAACAAATACGTGGAACAATCATTGTCAACATTATGTGCTCCCTCTTTATTGACATCCAAGGAGGAATGTTATTGTTGATAACAAAAATAGGCCACATTGATTAAATAGACCTAAGCTCTCTGAATGGATTACCATCGTCATCTTCCAATGAAATCCTAACATTACGAGGTTCATCTTTAAATTCTTCCCAATGAAAGCCTAACATTACGAGGTTCATCTTTAAATTCTTCCCATTTTTCCTCAATTTCCCTAAATGCATAACCATCTGTAGGAATCCGAAGAACACCATATCCACTTATGTTCTGTGCATGGTAATCCATAAATTGTGCTATGCTTCTGCACCTGAAAAATCATTGAAAACGTGGAATTATGGGAATATGATGAAGAACCTTTTGAGGCACCGTTTTTGTTACTTGATCGATTCAATATCTACTGATATGACATTGCGGAAATTCTCGATGCATGTTGTCCAGAATATATAATATGATCATTAGGACATGCATCTATAGTTTGATACTCCATTCCAATTTCTTTCATAATGGCATGTAAATCTCGATGAGGTAAAATATTTGATGATGGTAACAAAAATTCATATAACAATCTACAACATAAAAAATAACTAGTTAATGTAAATAATATTAATTTTAAATATTTCATTCTTATTTTACACATTAATTAACACTAAAAAAAAAGAGAAAAAAAAATCAACCTTTATGTATATGTGATGAAACATATTACATACCTTAGGATCTGTTTCATACAAGTGTTCAACAAATGATTCATAACCTTTAAGTTCACCAACAACAATGTAGTAGAGAGAAGATTTGTTCTTGAGCCTTTATAAAGTCGTTTATTTTCCTTTTCTACCAAAGGTTCATCATAAATACCATCATTTTCCCCATCCTCATCCGACTGAGCGAACAAGTCTTGGATAATTTGATTTGTCCCATCATCTTGAACTATGTTATTATTTTCATCTTCTTCCATGGCATCATTAACTTGATCTTTATTATTCGCTTCATGTTCCTTAGCTTGTACAACATCATTTCTACTACTACTTGGTGCATTCTGCTGAAATTTAGGGGGCAATTCTAAATTTATAATTACAAACAATCATGCAAAATTAGTGTGTATAACAAATATTAAAACATATAAATTTTATAAATGCAATCAATATAAAGACAAATAATGAATATATAGCTAATTACCACGGGAAGATATTCATTTGATCCCCCATCAAAGTTCCCATATCTCCTACAATATATTTTAGTTGTTGCTATTAAAATTCTTATGGGACGTGCAATACAACATCTTTTGCAAGGGAAATAACATTTACCATAACACTTTTCACCCTCTTTACTTTTTTTCCCACCTCTAATATTTTCTAACAATCTTCCCCACAAAAAATACAGTGATGATTATCTTATAAAATTGAGTGGTGTAATATAATATCTATTATATTTTTCTAATGCAATTGACATATAAAAATAAATTTGTTTTTCGCTTGACAACAACACATTATACCCTTTATGTCCTCGAGGTGTAGGACAATTGGTGACAGAGTGTGTTGTTAAGACACTCTGTGATGTTAAAGTCGTCGGTTCGAAACCTGCGGGGACAAAAAATCCATCCATGTTAAGGGTTGGTGTGGCTCAGGCCGGGTGTGATCCCCGGGTGATTTTGACGGCCTAGATGCCCCTGAGTCGTGGTTTCTTAGCCACAGTTTAGTCCCACAGGTCACGGAAAAACTAACAAACAAACAAAAAACACCTTATACCCTTTATGAACTGTCGTCGTTATAGAAAAATTATCGCAACAACTTTAAAATGAAACATATTTATATTTTTTTGTTCGTTGGAATTTCGATGACAGTTGACTAAGTCAATGTTGACTTTGTCAAACAGTGGGTGACCGTTTAAAGAGAGCATCCATTAGCAGTAGTATCGTTGGTATTGAGATGAATATAGAGTTTCATCGAAATAAAGACACCTTTTCCTAGACATCGCAATTGTGGTGAATGTTTGTTTCTATCGCAAGTACAACAAATTTGGGCGGGATTGAAAAAAATTGAAAAAATTAAATATTTATCTTGTTTTTTTTTACAGTACGACCAATTTTGTTCGTACCGTCGGAAATAGTTTGTCAAATTGTTTTGAATATATTGTAGTGACACATTAATTTATATGTATATTTCACTCATAGGATCATAGACAAGTTTGATAAAGGATATTTATATATTCATTTACGTGAGCTCATGCAACTTAGGAAGACATGATCAATGGAGGCATTCATTGAAGAGTTTCAGAGGTTAGCGGTCATGATTCCAGATGCGTCAAAATCCAGTTTGATGATGCTCTTTTATGAGGGGATGACAGATTCCTTGCATGGATGGGTCAAGGATTTTAAGCCAAATACCCTTCATGATGTGATTTGGAAGACTAGGGACTTGGAAGGGGCAGCTTCAAAAAACAAATTCATTCCAAGGCCACAAATTGCTTCAAGAGGAAAAGATCAAAGGGTTGTTGACATAGGCAAGGGGAAAATTGATGAGGCTACAAGAAGGGATTTGAGAAGGAAACAACTCCCCTATGTGTGTAAATAACCATGTGATCCATGGCATAAATGCATGGGAAAAGGAAAAATTCACTACATAGAGGTCCTTTCCAATAGTGAGGATGAAGATGATGGTGGACATCTTCATAAAATGGAGGTGACCCAAAAAGAAGAGCAACCCAAGCACGGGGAAGAATAAGAACAACCAATGAGCAAGAAGGAAGGGATTAACAAGGTTGTTATTGCATCCATCAGTGGGGTACCCAAATTCAACACTTTCAGGATGAAAGGAGTCCTCCAAGGATAAAGATTCATGGTATTTATTGATGGTGGGGCTTCCCATAATTTCATTGATGTTGCATTGGTAAAAAAGAGACATCTTCCCACTGTTGAGTTTGAGGGATTCTTAGTGGAGGTAGTAGGAGTACACACCATGCCATGTGACAAGTACATTCCACATATGAGTCTTACCTTGGGAAGGTGCAATTTGACACAGTATCTCTATGTGATGGACCTACCAAACACCAATGTCATACTTGGGGTTCATTGGCTTATCACCTTGGGTCTTATTACCACCAATTACAAAACTATGGAGATGTCCTTCAATTCTAAAGAAGGAAAGAGGGTGAATTTGAATGGGATGACAGAAAACACACCTAGCGTGGTCTCAGCAAAATGCATGGAGGCTATATCCAGGCATGAGGATGTGGCTTATGCAGCGGAGTGTTTATTTTTGATGAAAAACACTCATTAGATGCACCAACACTATTCCCAGTATATACAAAAAATACTTGGAAATCATGCAGCGGTATTTTGGAAAATTCCTCCTGGGAAACCACCAAATAGGCGTTTTGAGAACACCATTGAGCTAGAAGGAGCTAAACCAATCATCACCACACCTTACTAACATCCAAAAAGGTTCAAGGATGAAATTGAAAAGGCCATCAAAGAGTTGTTGGACATGGGTCACATTAGGCCTAGCTCAAGCCCATTTGCATCTTCAATTATGTTGGTTAAGAAGAAAGATGGCACCATGATAATGTGAATTGACTACAGGGCACTAAACAAGAAGACAATAAAAAACAGGTATCCAATTCCCAGGATTTGTGAGTTTCTTAATGAGCTCCATGGCGCAGTATCCTTTTCAAAGATTGATCTTCATTCAGGATACCATCAGATTTGGGTAAGGGAATAGGATATTCACAAAACGACCTCCAGATGTCATTATGACCATTATGAGTTTCTAGTTATGCCTTTTTGGATAACTAACACACCAGATACATTTCAATATTGCATGAACCACATATTTAATAAGCAGTTGAGGAAGTATCTCTTGGTTTTCTTTGATGATTTGCTAATCTATAGAAAAACTTGGGAAGAACACCTCAAACATCTCAATCGGATTTTGAGAATCAAGGAGGATAAATCCTTGTATGTTGAGTCTAAATGTGATTTTGGGATGATAGAGGTATTGTATTTGGGGCATATCATTGGAGCAAAGGGGGTACATGTTCATCAAGAAAAGATACAAACCATCTTGGCTTGGCCAACACCCAAGAACATCACAGAGCTACGAGGATTTCTTGGTATGTTCACCTATTATAGGATGTTTGTTAAATGGTTTTCACAACTTTGTGTGCCCTTGATTGATTTGACCTAGAAAGGAGCATTCAAGTGGACTGAAGGAGCTCAAAAAAATTTCAAAAAAATGAAAAAGTTCATGAGCACTTGCCCAGTCCTAGCATTACTAGATTTTTCTCAGCCCTTCATACTAGAGTGTGACGCATCGGGGGAAGGAATTGGGGTGGTCCTCATGTAGAACAAGCATCCTATCACCTTTGAGAGAAGAAAACTAAGGGGACCCAAGTTACTATACATTGTATATGATAAAGGAGATGCTAGTTATCATGATTGCACTAGCTAAGTTCAAACAATACTTGGTGGGAGCCAAGTTAATAGTCAAAACAGATCATAACATCCTTAAATACTTTTTGGAGCAAAAGGACCTCAATGAAAAAAAACAAAAGTGGGTAAGAAAAATCCAAGCCTATGATTTTGACATAGAATTTTTCAAAGGGAAGAATAATGTGGTAGAAGATGCATTATCTAGGAGGCCTACAACTTATGCTTTATCAGAAATTTCAATTAAATGGAAATCACATCTATTAGTAAAATACTCCACAAACAAGTTTTCTTGTGAGCTTATGGATGGGAAAATTCAAGATGAGAGGTTTCAGATTCTAGATGATCTCATCTACTATGAGGGAAGGATTTATGTAGTGCCAGAATCCAAATTTAAGGAAAGGGTGCTAAGAGCATTTAATGATTCACCACTAGCAGGGCACCAAGGGTTCCTCAAAACTTACAAGAAAATTAGAGAAATATTTGCATGGAAAGGCCTCAAGGAAGATGCTATGTGCTATGTTAGAGAGTGCAAAACATGTGAACAAAACAAGGTTGAGCACACTCATCCAGCAGGTTTGTTGCAGCCACTTCCTATCCTAGTACAGAAATGGGAAAGTATATCTATGCATTTCATCACATGTTTGCTTAAGGTGCAAGGCAAGGATGGCATTTTTGTAGTTGTGGATCGATTGACCATGTTTAAGAATTTCTTTGCCATATCCATGGAGTATAGTGCATATCAGGTAGCAGAGTTGTTCTTCAAAGAATTTTTCAGGTTGCATGGGTTTCCCAATAATATTTTGAATGACAAGGATAGCAGGTTCATGAGCACTTTTTGGTAGGAATTATTCAAACTTGTTGGCACCGAATGGACTCTTAGCACGAGTTACCACCCTCAAACTGATGGGAAAACAAAATTATTTAATAAATGGGTGGAGGGGTACCTCAGGAATTATGTGGCAGGATAGCAGAGAGAATGGGTCAAATGGCTTCATCTAGGGGAGTATTTCTATAACACTACCCATCACAGGTCCATCGATATGACACCCTTCAGGGATTTGTATGGCTATGATTCATTTACCTTCATGGAGGTTTCACTTGGGGACAACAAGGCTCCTATGTCCAAGAAAGTCGGGAAATTCTTAGGGAGCTTAAAGATCATGTGTTAAAGGCTCAAAACCAACAAAAGATCTATGCAGATAAAAACGTGCTAGAGCACAGCTTTGAGGTGGGAGACTTAGTCTATTTGAGGTTATAACCATAATTCTAGACATCAATAAAGAAAATGGGGTGGAAAAACTCAAGCCTCACTTCTATTGTCCTTATAGGGTGAGTAGAGAAATTGGACAAGTAGCATAAGAGATTGAATTGTCATTAGGGAGAAAAATCCATAATGTGTTCCATGTATCATGCTTGAAGAAGGAATTGGATCAACAAGTAACAGTTACAAAGGAGATACCACCACTTGATGAGAAGGGCCAATTGATTTTAATTCTTGAAGATGTCTTGGAGGTTAGGGAGAAAAGGTTGGGGAACAATAGTATCAAGGAGTATTTGATTAAATGGAAGAATTTTCCAATTGAGGATGCTTCTTGGGAAGGTGAATAGGTCTTGCAGCGCATGAATTCAGAATTTCTTGTGGGAAAGAAATTTCAGGTAGTGGAGACTATAAGATCCCCTTCCATATGATCAATATCTACAAGATTTAGTAGCCTAGTTATTCCCCCTAGGATATAGTCCACTAAAAGGGGGACTAAGGTAGCCAAATTGTGTCATTAAGGTGCTTAAGTCAAATTATTAAAGTGACATTGGCTAATAAGGAAATAAAGCTAATTGGATATTATGAGGTAAATAAAGAAATAGACTTTAGAAAGACAATTAATAATTTAAGTGGGGATTAGAATGTTGGAGTATAAAAAGAAGATGAGGGTGCCTCACTCCTCATTCTTGATCATTTCTAATTGCAAATTGAGCTCTGACAGCTTGAGTGTTTTGAGGGTTTTGACTAGACAAACCCTAGAGATCAACACAGAGGTGAAAGATCCCTCCTTTCTTGGTCCAATCTTGGCCAAGGTGGTGAAATATTCCAGCCTCACCATTCTATCCAGTTCATATCTATTCCAACAGTCATTTGTGAAGTAGAGTACAATAATGAAGGGTTTTCTGCAGAGTGGAGTGCACTATTTTAGGAAAGGAAGTTTGATTTGGCTCTAGGGTATTGGATCCAGAGGAGATATTGGTTTGGGACTACTTTCCATCTCTAGAGGGACGTTTATTGGCACTATTGGGGGTTTTCGGGACCCATATTTATTTATTATCAGAGTTGGTTGAATTTTTTGAAGGAGGGTGCACTGGGGGTTTGAGATCTGGTGATTTGTGGTCAATATTGTCATCTACAACTAGGGAAACTCCTCACATGAGTTAGCCATCATCATCTCTATAGGTTTACAACTATTTCTTGGATTTTGGAGGCCAGATCTAGTGAGGTAAAATTTCCAAGGGAGCTTCCATCTAGAGAGGGGCACCACTCAGTCGAAAGATTCATGCAGTGAGCAGAAGGGACAGAGATTGATCTATTAAATCTTTGCATGCAGCTGGTGGTGGTCTATGATATCTCATATCTCACTTTCCTATTGTATCTTAGAAGTGTTCTCATCCACATCAATCATTCTTCCATATCCATTTCCAGATATGTTCTTCTCTTGTATTGAGGTCATCTTATATATTAAATAAAATACATATATGAAGTTTGCAGATATTTTTGTTGTTGTCTCCATGTATTTGACTGTTGTTTAAATTTCAGTTATCGTTGCAATTTATTTTTTCAATCAAACTAAACAATAAACCTCAAAAACAACTCAACAAGACACTGGTGTGAAATGTTTGACCAAACCCTTCATCCAAAAAACATAAAAAAAAAAACTGAAAAATTCCACATATATCCACTAGGGATCTTACACACAAATATAGTAGAGGGAGGACCCTCAAATCAAAGGTGTGGATCAGTGATGATATGAAGGGAGGGTGTGACCCTTTACCTCCTCTAGGAAGACACTACCACTCCAAATACAATAGCAACCACGAAGAGCCAAAGAAACCCTATGTTATTCATTTGTGTTGAACTATCTTCCACATTAATCCCACACACACAACCAAAAAAAATATTAGTACATCTCTACATATTTCACTTGGAATGGGATATGAATTAAGGCTCGTCGTTGATCTCCAAAGAATTCAATGCTTGGAGCCATGTAAAGTCAAGTGGAGGGAACACTAGTCTATTGATTTATATCATTAAATCAAGACTCTGACTGGTTGTTACTAAACTGGTCTCCCATCCTTGGTTATGCTTCAGAGATGATCCATCTTACTAAAGGTTGGATGGGCTTCATTTTCCAGTTTCTGAAAGATGCATCTCTACTACTGAACAGATTTTGGATGCTGGGTAGAAGTAGTCTAATGTTAAAGCGCTGCAGAGTGGCCTTTGACCCATCAACAAAACACTTCCAGCACATGCACCTCTGGGTCCTCCTTCCTGGACTTCCTATTCATTTTTGGACCGAGGATGTTCTGAAATCTATAGGAAATTCTTTAGGGAGGTTCATCTCATTGGATCACTCTTCCCTACAAAACTCGTTAAGGAAACTGGGAAGAATATTAGTGGAATTAGATATTCATGAGGGCCTCCCAGAAACACTGGATATTGAATGGCGTGGTCAACACATCAAACACAGTTTAGAATACCAAGGGATCCCCTTCAGATGCAACATTTTTCATTGTACTGGCCATCTCCAGAAGGATTGCAGAGGCATTTTTGCTGAGGAAAAATTCTGAAGATACCCTATTACAGGAAGACCCTCCAAATTATATGATGGAAGTGGACTCATTCAGTGAGTTTCCTTTACACTGCTCTAATGTGACTTATTCTCCTCTAGAGTCATTAGACTCCTTGTCGGGTAAGTTAAGACATTTCTGCCCTTCTCTTTATTCCTTCTTATCCTTGTCTGAAAAGGAAGCATTGAATAGCTCAAGGTGGCTGTCGCATTCTACCACGGTTACCAAAGAGAATTCTATGGAGGCTCACAAACACTCTAATACTTATCAGTCGCCTTTGGCACCTATTTCTGATTTGATCAGGCCTGCCGACCTCACTAATGCTCCTTTTATTAACTCCACTACTGCTTTCATCTCCTCCATCCCTCCACACTCTATCCAGCTACCTGATCCTGCTTTCATCTCCTCCAACCCTCCACACACTGGCCAGAAACCTTTTCCTGTGAGTAGGCCGAGGAACCCTACACCTTCTCACTCTCCTATTGGTCTTAACTCGTTGAAACTTTCTGATACCCATGCTCTTCCCTCGACTAACATTTTAGACTCGGAGTGGAGACCTAGATTCAGAGAGTCGGAGGAGGGTGACTCATCTCTCAACCTTGTTGTCGAGTCCTTGATACTTTTCTTAAAGGATAACAATGAAGTTGTTAATTTATCTATCGACAAAGGAAAGGCTATTGTTAAACCGCAAATGGAGGCTTCCTCTTAAAAACGATCCCCGAAAAGGATTGGTAAGGAATTTGCCTCTTCACAGGGACTAGGTATGGAAATCTCGCCCCTAAAAAATTGAAGTAGCAAAAAGAAGTTGGCACAAACCTCTACCCTCCCTGTTGAGTCTGTGCCATCCAATACTGACATAGGGCCTCTTAGAGTATTGAAAGCCCTTGCAAGGGCCAAGTAATGTTAGTTTTATCCCTAAATCTTAGAGGGACAAGAGGCACCCTCAAAGCTGCCTCGTTTGGCCGATTATTGGAACACATCCATCCCGATATTATTTTCCTACAAGAGACCTTGGTTAATGAGCAGAGAGCTAGATATTTTATCCATCTTTTCCGCCCGACTTAGATTTTGATTTCGGTTAGCTCTTTAGGTACCTCTGGAGGTTTACTAGCTGCTTGGGACCCTTTACTTTTTGCATTTGATTCTTATCTCACGGTGGGTGGTATATTATTAACTGGAAAGAGTTTAGTCCAAAATAAGGAGTTAGCTCTGTTGAATACCTATGGTCCCTGTAAGGACATAAACATTTTTGGAAAGCACTCGTTGACAGAGGTATTTTAACCATCAAAAATCTAATAGTGGCTGGAGATTTAAACATTATACTATCCGCTGATGAAAACTAGGGGGGAATTCCGGGGTCTGATATCTCAGAGGATTTATACTGGTCGATCTTCTCTTCACACAAGTTGATTTATATTAAACCCGACAAGTTGGTACCGACCTGGAGAAATGGATGCACTGGTCAAGATGTGGTTGCGAGAAGGCTTGATAGATTCATGGTTGCAGAAGATCTGTTACTTGACACGAGACTATATCGATCTTGGGTTGAATTACCCTTCATATCATACCATGCGCCTGTATGTTTGCAGCTCGATTTACCTCCTATATACAAAGCATATCCCTTTAAATTTAATCCACAATGGATTAAGGACCCGAAATTTGTGAATATTGTCTTAAAATTGTCGAATGAGCCGATGTTTTTGACAGAAATAGGTAAAAAGAAAAGGTTATTGTGGAAACTTAAAGAACTAAAAATTTGGACTAATCTTGGCACAAAGAATTAATGATAAGAAGAAAGGGAAAGTTGCTTGATCTGGAAAATGATATGAAAGCTTTAACTCATAAGTTGGGAGAAGATTTGTTTGATCTTTTAGTCACTTTACAACTTTGACAATTAGAAAATATCAGAAATAAGATTCTAAGAGAGGAAGAGGAACAATGGCGATTGCGAAGCAGGGCATTGTGGCTAGACAATGACAACAAAAATTCAAAATATTTTCATAACTATGCAAGCTACAACGGAATCAAAAATCACATTTGGAAAATTGATAATACCCTTGGGAAAACTTCCAGCGATCAAAAGTCTATAAAGGAAGTTGCGGTCAACTATTTTAAGGATTTCTATAAAAACCCAATTGTTTTGAATTTACCAAAACAGTGCCAAATTCTAGAACACTACCCATAGATGTTTATTGAGGAGGAGGCATAGTCTTTGTTTCAACAGGTTACTTTGGAGTAAGTGAAAGAGGTCATGTTCTTGTTTCAAAAATAAAAAAGTTCGGGTCCAGACGGATGGATAGCCGAACTTTTTACTTCTTTCTTCGATCTCATAGGCAAGGATATCCTTTCTATGTTGGAGGGATCCATAAGTTCTGGAGCTATTGTGGGAGGCTTAAACTCAACCTTCTTGACCTTGATTCCAAAGGAAAACAACCCCTCCACCTTCGACGATTTCTATCCAATTTCTTTGTGCAACCTATGCTATAAAATAATCTCAAAAATTATTTCCAATCGGATAAAACCCTTCCTATCGAAGAAACTATCCTTGGAACAGATGGGTTTTTTGAACGGCAGGTGCATTCAAGATGCCATTGGTACGGTTCATTAGAGTCTGCACAACATAAAGAAGAAAAACTTGAAAGCTTTGGTTTTAAAGCTGGATCTTAAGAAAGTATATGATAGTATTGACAAGGATATTTTGAGGTTGATTCTTCTAAAAATCGGAGTTGGCCTAGATTTGACAAATTGGATAATGTCTTTCTTAACTTCCTCTTCCTTTGCAGTTTTAATAAACAAAGAGGCTACAGATTTCTTCACAAGTGGCAGGGGGGTTAGGAAAGGATGCCCACTATCACCATTTCTCTTCATTTTGGTGATGGAAGGCCTCAGTTTACTCATGAAAGACAGTCTAGCGAGAGGAGCAATGTCCGGTATAAAAGTTTCAAGGATGATTAATATTTTACATATACTATTTGTGGACGATGTAATTATTATGTCTATGGCCTTTGTCAATGAATGGAATGAGATAATTAGGCTACTTGGCCTATTTTTCAAAGCTTCAGAATTGTCATTGAACCATCAGAAAACGTCTGTGCTTTTTGAAGGAGCCACAGAGATTGAGTTAGATCCATTCAAATTAATTATCCCTTTCTCCTTTACTCCACTCTCTGGCGGTTTTAGATACTTGGGTTACATGCTGAAAATAGGAGCGCAGTGTACAAGTTATTGGGATTGGTTAATTGCAAATTTTTTAAAGAAGGTTGGATTTTGGTGCAATCGTTGGCTGTCATTGGGTGGAAGATACATTTTGGTTAAAGTTGTGTTAGAAGCCCAACTAGTTTTATCGATATCTATGGAGGCCCTGCCTCTTTCAGTTATGAGTAGAATCAAGAAAGTGATGTTCCATTTCCTGTGGAGTGGTCATTCTGAATCCCAACACTTTCACCTCTGCCGGTGGGAAACTCTATCCAAACCGAAAAAGTTGGGGGGATGGGGTTTTCGAAACCTCCAAATCTTCAATAAAGCTCTAAATACTAATAGTATTTGGCACCGAGTTGTGATGAGAAAATACTTGCAGACTACCTCGCTAATCAATTGGCTTGGGAAGCCTTCTCATGAAACTAAGTCTGCTTCAAGGATATGGTCGAGCCTAGTGCACACCGTTCCCATTATTCTCCATTGGATAAGTTGGAGACCAGGAGCGAGGTCTTTGATTTTAGTAGGGAGGGGCAGGATTCTGGGATTAGGTGATAAATCCTTCCTCTTAAATGAGACTATAAACCAATTAAATAATATTCAGATCATTGTTCTTGCAAATGCAGTAGAAGCTAAAAATCCAATCACGGTAGCCAAGATGTGGAAGAGCAGCATGGACTTGGGTTTGACATGGACACTTTCAGATGATTGGAACAGATATGTAAGGGATCTAAAGGGCGTCAGCATTGCACTTTAGACAAATGAGCTAGACTTTGATCTGGTTTGGACGGGTATAGATAACAAAGAAGAATTATCAGTGAAAAACACCTACAAAGCGATTTTTTCATTGAAAGAGATCCCAGGGTGGAGCGGCTGGAAGAAAAACCTCTGGAAATGGCCATTACCTCTAAAGATTATTCTGTTTTTACGGCTTGCTTTGCAAAATAAGATATTAACATGGGAGCAAATGTAGAGGAAAGGGTGGGTGGGGCCAAGTGTTTGTTGTCTTTGCAATCAGAGAGCGGAAGATTTAAATCACCTATTCATCACCTGCAATTTCACACGGTTAGCATGGGCTAAATGTGCACATACTTTAAACTTCAATTGTCAGTGGGTAGGTACCTCCCTGAACGAGTGCATGAATAACTGGATGTTGAATAGTCAAGTTCCTAAATGCATTCTGATCTTAATCTGTTGGTTCTTATGGAAAGAATGAAATAAGACTCTTTTTGAAGGACATTCGCCCTCGACCTGGGTCGTCTACTCTAAGGTTCTTGGAGCTATAAATAATACTACTCCAACTCAGATTTCTTCTACACTTAGACATAAACCTATCATGATAAAAACAGGACACTCTATAGCATATTTCGATGGAGCTGCAAATGCAGGAGGATCAAATTGTGGTGCGGGAGGTACTATTATGTGTGCAAATTCTCAAGTCTTTCACTGGTTTTTAAATTGTGGGGAGGGGACAAACACAAAATCAGAACTGTTAGTAGCCTGGGGTACTCTTACTCTCGCCAAAATGTTGGACCTTCATTGTATTCAAGTAATGGGGGATTTGAAGGTTATAATAGACTGGTTGGATTAGAAAGGGAGGCTTCAAGCAATCAACATTGAAGCATGGAAAAGCCGCATTAAAGAGTTGATTCAAACCGTTCAAAGTATACATTTTCATCATATTTTCAGAGAAACAAATAGAGTTGTCGATCAGATGTCAAAGCAAGCATTAACATCAGTAAAAGGAAGGATGACATACTACACTTGGGACGGAGAGAAAGCAGGGCTTAATCTCTTTGAGGATATCTTTTAACTTGATAGAGGCTAGTTGTCTCCTAGTCTCAGGGATTGATTATTTCCTCTTGACAAGGAACCTGGTATTTGTATATTTTCGTTTCCTTTTCGTGTTGGAATTCTTCAGTGAGAGGTTGTTTTTCTTTACTCCTCTTGAAAAAAAGTTTAGTTAGGGAAAATTCTCCTGTTTTATCTAAGAAAAATTTGGAACGGGCCCAGATTGTTTTGGTATGGTCAACACTGTTATTTTTCGTTTTGATGTATCAAAAAATTATATAATATAATTTTGTGAAATTTTTCTATTGAAAAAAAAGGGAATGCATTGCATACACACCTTTCTATATACAAATTCCAAAGGGAAATAAGGATCCCTTGTTTTCTTGTTTATATGTGACTGCATTTTCACCTCACAAAACCTGAAAGAACTCCAAATGATGGTCTTGGATTTCTAAAAGAATTTTATTAATCAAACGTGTTAAATTAGGGAGAGGTCATCCTTGCACTACTTGCACTAACATGGATGAGTCACCATTCACTGCAACACTTGTCATCGTATTATTTTTATAAAAAGAAGTCCCTTATACATCGTTAAGACTTCTTCCTTATTATTAATTGTAATTTTGATTCCAAAAACAAATTCTTCTATTATATTTCTTTGATAGTAGGACTATCCAATACTTGTCATCCCAAATTTTTAACATCATTTATATATTTTCTAGCTTTAAATTTATTTATTTTAATTAAAATAATAATAATCATAATAAAATAATTATTTTATTTTTTATTTATATGATTTAAAAAATCTAAAATAACAATATACAACCTCTTGAAATATAATGTATATAAAAATATTTTTAATATATTAAATTGATAGTTTTGGAAGAATTTTAAACTATAATATATTAGAATGAATAATATATTAAAAAGAGTTTGCATAAAAAAATTATTAAACAACAATATACAACCTTAAACTATAATAGATATATAAATATTTTTAATATATTAAATTGATATTTTTCATAATGTTATTATTTACTTGACGTACCATGAGGAACTTTAAATTATAATATATGAGGAATTTTAAACTATAATATATTTGAATGAATACTATATTGATATATTAAAACGGAGTTTCATAAAATTATTTATTAAACAAAATAAATATAATATTCAATTTTTTTTATAACTAATAATTATAATATTTAAATTTCTTTATAATTGATAATTATAATATTCAAATTTCTTTATAATTGATAATTATAATATTCAAATTTCTTTATAATTGATAATTAATAATTTTAATGTAATTTTGATTGATTGGCTCCATGATAATGAAAATAGAAAGGTCATGTCATTGATTTTACCTCTGGTGTGATCAACCAATGGTTGTTCACTTTTACATACAAGTTTTCTTACATATCACTCTTACATACAAGTTTTTTAATATAAATGCTATTAAACAATTTATAGTTATTATTTAATTTAATTTATTTATATATTAATTTTTTATAAAAAAAATCATTGTAAATAACATATTAAAATATAGTCAATTTTTGTTAAGTTAATGGTTAATGTGAAAATCTAATTATATTAAGAGTTGGTGCGGTTAGGTATGATTTCGAGGTGATTGATACTCCTGAGTTATAGTTTCTTAGCCAATAGTTAAAAATGTTAACCCCACAAACACATTTCTAACAAACAAAAAAAACATATCAAAACATAACTTTACAATTTTTTATTAAGCGTCCCCGAGGTGTAGGACAGTGGGTGACGGAGTGTGTTGTTAAGCCACTCTGTGTTGAAAAGTCACTGGTTCGAAACCTGCGGGGACAAAAAATCCAACCATGTTAAGGGTTGGTGTGGCTCAGGCCGGGTACGATCCCGGGTGATTTTGACGCCTTAGATGCCCCTGAGTCACGGTTTCTCAAGCCAGCCACAGGTTAATCTCGATGCCAACAAATTCAGCCACATTAACAAAAAGAAAAAAAAATTATTAAACATTTTTAAATGTTTTTAATGTTCAAAAATCAAATATAATCTTTATATTTTATTCTAGTATATAAAATATTAAATATTAATATAATAGTATAAGTTTTCTAAATATTCAACATTTAAGTCACACTCCATCTATTTTTTTAAGTAAATACTCCACTTATTATCAAGAATAATAAATACATATTATTATGTCCAACTATAAAACCATATATACTCAAATGTTGTTAACATGAAAAAACATAAAATGTCATTAAAAAAACTTAATAACTTAATAATGATTAAAATTCCATTAAAATGAAAATAATCGAACACAAACATTATGAAATAAAATTAGATAACATGAAAAAACATGAAATATCATTAAAATAAAGTTATCAATGATCAAAATTCCCTTAAAATGAAAAATATCGAACATAAACATTATGAAATAAAATTATATATGTGTGAGAATTTGCATGTATATTATCATAACAATAGATTATACTTTATAATTCCAAAAGAAAATTTGCAATTTACTCTAGGAAGTCAACGTCATATGCATCGCCAACTCCTAAATGTTAAAATCTTCATCACTTGAGAATTAGTAGTCACACAACATTTGTAGAGAACAAATTCATTGGTGACTTTTCATGGTAATTGTATTTCCAATTTTAACCATCATCATATTTAGTTGAGTGTTAATTTGTATAGAACAAATTCATTGCTGAATTTTCATGGTAAAACATATTCATTTGAGTGTTAATTTGTATAGAAGATATTCATTGGTTATTTTTCATGGTATTTGTATTTCCAATTTTAATAATTATCATATTTAGTTGTGTTAATTAGATATATTGTATTTGTATTAAGTAATGATGTTGTTTAATTGTTTTATGAATTTTTTTTATTGGAATTCAGTGATATAAATTTGCATGAAATCATTATTTTTTGTTATTTACAATTTATTTTTAAATGTAGAAATGGGTTTAGCATGGTGAAAAACCCCTGGGACACTCGGATTATACAGAAATAATCACTCAAATTTGTGGATCTAACAATTTCTCACAGGATTTCAGGCAAAAGTCCCCAAAAAATATCGTTAAAAAAAGTCATTTCATAAAATGTTTAAACTAAGGCTTAAACAACCATGAACATAAAAATTGTTGTGTTAATAAAGATGGTTGTGTTAATGATGACACGTGCAACTCATGAACATAGAGATTGTTGTGTTAATGATGATACATGCAACTCATTAACAAAAGGGGCATATTCTCAGTGGACATTAGGTATCACCATGGTCCATGTCAAATGGAATATGTGTCTAAGTGGGCATAATGGTTAAGAACATGTGTTTCCTCCTAAGAGGTCACACGTTCAAATCTAGAGGGGGGTAGGGTATGTATACCTTCGTAGACTTTACCAGTCAATCTAAACTATTGGGGAATCATGGAAGACGCCATTTTTTGCATTTTAACGCTTTGAGAGGGGACCTATGCCCGTACTTTAATAATTTAGTTTGCTTACTTTATTTATTTATTTTAATTTCGTTTTTATATTTATTATTAGTTTTATTTATGTATAGTATAAAGATGTCCATTCTTGGCTAAACTATTGGGGAATCATGGAAGACACCATTTTGCAGAATAAAGATACTATTAAAAATATCATCAAATCAAAACTTAAGGAGAAAATGTGGCGTGATAAAGAGTTAGAGGAAAAAATAAAATTAAGGTATTATAAGGATGTAATCAATCCTAATCTAGAAGATCAAAATTATCCATTTGTTTTGACAAGTGTAAAGAAAAAAATAAGAATTGCTAAGATAAGAACAAATTCTCACGAACTCCATAGTGAAACTAGGCATTAGTCAATTCCTAAAACGTCTGGGATGAAAGAGTGTGTCACCTTTGTGACACTAAGAAGGTTGAAGATGAAAAATACTTTCTCTTAGATTGTCCATCCTATACCCATATCAGATCTCATTTTCCAAAAATTGTGTCACTATACCAACCTTCCTAACCTCTTAACTCAACAAAACTATGGTGATCTTGGAAAGCTTCTCTTAATGTTTTTCGAGCATAGAAACAAAATTCTAAAGAATCACAAGTAATCACTTACCCTCTTAACGTCTTCTTTGAAGGGAGATTATATTTGATTTTTTAAGTTGATTTATTATTTTTAAATTAATTTTTTAATAAAATATTAATATTTTTTACTTTTTATTAGTGTGTTTTTAATTATTAAAATTATTTGAAAAAATAATATATATAATGATATTGATTATATTAAAATAATTTTAAAATATTAAAATTTCATCTAATTAAAGAAAAGGTTATTAGTAACATCATTTTTAAAGTTTTAAAGTTTTGTTAATACTAATATGAGTTTTTAATGTGATGGTTTGAACAATCTCATAGTTTTAATTCTTTTTAAAAAAAAACGTTATCAGTACAACTTTACAATTTGGGTTGATTTTAAAGTTTTGATTGTAACACTGCCCATTTGTAAGGTCTGTGGTTTTAATTAAGATGTAACTTTAACCAAGAAAAAAAATTGCACCACTTTCAATTTAGATATTGACTTTAAGGTTTTAATTGTAATAATATTAGTTTTGAAGGCCATGGNTGTTCAAGGATTGTTATTGTATTGGAGCTCTACTCAAATGAGGTTGATCATGTAAACAAGGCTTAGAACATCACTTTATCTTTTGGAATTACCAATACACGAGTTATATCTATAGGTTTAATCTCATCATGTCTTGCATTTTCTTTGTTGATCCTATATTTCACTCACTATTGTTCATGTTCTATTGTTTCTAACAATGAAGTACATTATAGGTGGTGTCCTAGCTCTTTCATAAGAAAACATGTGCCCAAATTTTAGAAAAAAAATAGGCCAACATTGTGTTTTAACGTCTTTAAACACAATGATTTGTCATTTAGTGAGTAAATGATCTAGAATAGATCATTATATAATTTATCATCTATTTTGGTACTTTCTAGCTAGAAAATTTTGAGCTATTGGCTTGTAGGACCCATTTAAGAGGCAAGTCCCACTGTAATGTCCCTTTCCAAATGAGTCCTCTAGGAGAATTTGTAAGAATTTCAGACCCCAACCCAGTTTCAGGCTCGCTAATTTTTCAACCAAAGTTAAATGCCGAAACTCCAGTTTTAGCATTGTTTCAGCATATGTTACAGCATTGTTTCAGCATATGTCTCAGCATTGTTTCAGCATATGTCTCAGCACTGTTTCAACATATGTCTCAGCATTGTTTCAGCATATGTCTCAGCACTGTTTCAGCATATATCTCAGCACTGTTTTAGCATATGTCTCAGCACTGCTTCAGCATATGTCTCAGCACTGTTTCAGCATATGTCTCAGCATTGTTTCAGCATATGTCTCAGCATTGTTTCAGCATATGTCTCAGCACTGTTTCAGCACTGTTTCATCATATGTCTCAGCACTGTTTCAGCATATGTCTCAGCACTGTTTCAGCATATGTCTCAGCACTGTTTCAGCATATAAAAACTTAACAGAAAATAAACTTCAGAATTGAAACATGAGGATTCTGAACATCGTTTTCAATGTAGAAATAAAATATCAGCAGTATGCAAAACTCAGAAAATATAGACACAAAGATTTTCGGTCTAACTTCGACCCTGGAAAAACCCACAAGGGGAAAACCAGTGAGAGAGGGCTTTTTATTATTTATGAGCTTCTGAGAATTTTTTTTTACAGCATATTCATCTTCAGAAATTTACACAAACTTATCTGGACTTTCTTTCACAAAAATCCTTTTGAACAGTCCTGGAAAATGCTCCTCGATTTCTGTCCCAGAAATCCATACAACTATACGGCTGCCCCAGCAATTAATGTTGTACGAACTGTCTCGAAATTCGTGCCAAAACTCTGCTAAGACTGTATGAAAAACCCAGCATGAACATCTCCTTGTAAACCGTGTTGTACGATCCCCAAGATTCGTGTCAAACTATACGGATTGTACGAAAATACACTCATAAATATATTACAACAGTTACCTCAATTTCTGTGCCAACAAATGTTGTACGACAGCCTTGGAATGCATGCCAATACTCTCAGAAATTGCAGTTGTTGTCCTCCTCAATTTCTGTGCACATTAAATGATGTATGACCTCCACAAATCCATACGGTGCGGCCTGTTCTTCCTTGTTGTCTGCTGCCCCGAAATCCGTTCTTTTCTTTGCCTTGGGATGTGTGCTCTCCTTCAGCAAATGTTGTCTCTTTTCTCAGCTCGACCTCTCTCTTGCTCTTGGCATCTCACCCAAGATCTGACCTTGGCATCTCACCAAAGGTCCCTTCTCTTGGCATCTCACCAAG
>SNQJ01S0100529.1:46261-58138 GCA_010110895.2 Picea sitchensis | reverse complement strand
ATGTGTGTAGTAACAGGTCATACCAGGATATGTTGAGGTTCTCATGCACTATGCAGTGAGTACATGTCCCCAGGTAGGAGCCAAATGTTATCCCCCATTCCTAGGGATAACCAAGGAGATGATGTCTTGAGGCCCTCAATTTGTAGACATGGAGTACTGAAATATGGATTGACTTATAGTGTCCACATACACAGATGGAGCCTTGCCTCACCACCATACATCACCTCGTGATCAATGGCTACACCATTCACCACACCAGCTTGGCTCAGAAAGGATAACATGACTTGCTCCACGAGGTAACGAGTTCGGTGTTTTGGTAAGTGTCATTTTAATAAATGAAGCATTTGAATATGTCGCAAAGGGTCCTTTCTTGATTTTGAAAATGGTTGCTTGGAAATTATGCTCTTTGCCTTATTTTGACATTGGTGGTTGACATTGTTGTCTTAGTAAGTCGTCGCCCTCGGGGAAAGGGTTGCTATTGGGGGGTCTCCTGATGAGTCATCGTATCGCTCCCACACATACTTGCCACTTTTCATGTTTATTTCCCTGCACTTCCTCATCCTTTGGGTTTTCGGGCCACATTGACCCAAGAAGGGCTTGTACCTCATTTCATGGGAAGAAGGGGTTGAAGGCCTAGATGCTTGTAGCAGACAAAAGATAAAAGCCAATCATAAACCTTCCAGATGCTCGCCTAGGGATCCCAAGAACAATGAAATGTTTCTCACAAGAATTGAGGGACCCATAAAATAAACAACTATTTAAACATGCAAACCAAGGTAGAGCATGTGTGGGCAATGTTTTTCATGCTTGGGTAGAAGTCCCACACATCATCTTCAATTTGGGGAAGCATAGTGTGACCAAGGTAGAGTTAAAGTGGGCAATGTTTTTCATGCTTAGGTAGAAGTCCCATTTTAACTTCAACTTGGAAACACTCTAACAAATTAATGACAAAAAGGGTTTCGAAAAATCATGCATCACAGATGAAGGACAACACACCCTCTACAAAGGCACCCGTAAATGAGACAATATTTGCGAAACCTCATGCCCAAAAATACTACCCCAATCCACCTCATACTCTTCACATGACTTATAGAGGGTCCACTTGGGAAACACTGATTAACTTGGGAAACACTCTACACTCAACTAATTGGACATTTTGTTTTGTGAGACCTTGTATAAATAAAGGTCATGGCATTTCATTTACATCATATCATAACACTTGAGAATTACATATGTTTATGGCTGAAATTTCCCCCCCTCTTGGGTAAATCACATGTCTCTCTCTTTGATGCCATTTGGATGCTAGTTACTTGTCTTGTAGAAGGAAGTGGGGCATTATCTCTTGGATGCTTATCTCTTGCATGTATGGTGGAATATTCATGGTAGATAAGGGTTTTATTTACAATCTTTTAGAATTGGTAAAGAATTTTTGCATATTGTTAGTATTTCTTCTTGTTTCATGGTTGTTCTTATATAAACCCTTGGAGGAGTATAAGGGCATACACCCTCCACCAAGATTTATCATTATTGTTAGCGGACAAGTTATTGCAAAGGTTGCTAGGATGAGTAAAAGGGCTTACACCCTCCTAGATTTACCTTGCTAGGTTTTGCATGCTCTATGAAGTAAAATGTCTTACACCCCTAGATAATTTGCAAACCCTAGCTCTTACACCCGAGACTCCATAACCCAATTGGCAAGGCACTAGTCTAATTTGTATTGGAGAAATAAAATCATTTCATTGATATACATGAATTTTTGAGATATTGCATTTGTTCAAATTGGAATATTTTCTTAGTGCTATAAGCTTGCTTGAGCCACTAGGGCGTCTAGCTTAGCCTTGCAGCTCTCTTGTTGTAATCAATTTAATTCTACAATGATCATGGCTGCAACAAAACTCACTTAAACTATTTCACTGCTCACTACTTTACCATTAAAATTTGCTTGCAAACTGCCATAACTAACCTACTTGTCATTTGTTTTCTTTTGGGTGGATTGTTGTTGATTTTAGTTGTTATATTTTGATTTTGTAGCAATTCTTTGCTACAACCACTTGGTTGTTATAATAATTTACTAATAACGGATGATAAACAACCCTAAAAGCCATTAAAGTCTTGTTTTATTCCGTGGAAGTTAAATTAGTCATTGCTAGCTCAGTTTCTAGTATCTTTCACTTGAATTTTGTCTACATATTTTTCAGCCACTTGCTAATTTACTTTGCTGATATAAAAATGATATACTGCTACAATTTAGGACAACAATATTTCCTTGCTTGTCCCCTTGGTTATTTGGCTTGTATCTCAATTAATTGTCTTGTTCTGGGAAGGGCTAACATTGTGGTGCAAGTACTCAACACTTGGAAACCATTCATCAACCAAAAGACCTCTTATCCAAGCCTTTATCCATCTCCAAAACTGAACTATAGGGGTTTCTTTGGCCATTCTACCACTTTCCACCTCAATCCCCCCAGGGTCATCGAGATTTCCCCCTTGTGGTGACTTGTCATCACTAAAGCGAGGGAAGTGTCTATCTAAGGTGATTGTGGGTAGGTACTACCATAGTTGTCTCACTCTTGTGGATTGGGTCGGGCTTTTCCCAACCTACAATCTGTGCGATAACACTCGGAAAATGCAAGTTTTCCCTCTATTTCTAATTTATTGAAATTGCACGGAGCACACAACAAAGAGCATACACATACAAGAAAACCCTTTCCAGTCTGTTTCTGATTTACCGAGATCGCACAAAGCACGGGACAAAGAGCATACGCATATAATAAAGAATAACAACCCAAAAATACAAAATAGAAAGTCGAAATAAAATCAAAATATTATCTTTGTAAAAATTTTAAAGGGTATGTTTAAGCTTTATACCTTCGGATTTAACTGAAATGGTCATATCTTAGGCAAACGAAAACGTTTTTCAGGTGAAACAAAAGGTGTTTTTAGCTGAAAGAAACGCTCCATACGCAATGGAACAATCATCTCAACCTATAAATGTACAAAAATAGTAGAAACCGGAGATGTGACAACACGACTTCAAGATCTCGATCTACAACGAGAGTGGGTCTTCAAATGCACTTTTATACCATGTTTGACAACAAAAGTATTCCAACAGAGGTTGAACACATTCAGTAACCACTCATACAACCAGATCAAAGATCAATACACCGATGTTTTTACGTAGTAAAACCCCTGTGGGGAAACATCCATGGCCCCAACAAATGTGACTACTTGAAGCAATTTATTGCTGCAAAATAAAAAAATTACAAGAGAGTTACAAGAGATTTTCTCACAATCGATCATCGTCAAATGACCCTCCATGCTCTTTAAACAAAGATCACGGACCAATCGAGTGACAATCCACTGATCAATGTAGTTGTTAAGATCGAGGAGAATATGAGTTGTCAGATCACTCTATGTCGAGAACATATCATGATCGTCAGATTACCTATCTACAATTTCATACTAATGCATATTTAAGAAACACACTTTTACCTAACAATACGTTAGACCAAGTTGATCTTAACCAACTCCTAAGTGTCTAAATATCCTAACACTCCTTTTGAAGCTTCAAAACCCTAACCACACATTGCTTGGTTGGGGTTAGGTTAAGACGTTTGAGTTGATATCCTCTACTTGGATTTGCAACTATGTATTTTGTGTTGGATTGCATTGCATAAACCATTGTTTAAAGGAATATGAGATTCTTGGAGACAAACACTGTTGTTAAGAAATGATGTATTTTGTGATGGACCAACAAGTAATTTGAAGCAAAGTATGTGAAATATTGCTTACCTCCCTAAATGGGCAAATTCATGTTTAAATGTAGGAGAAGAGGTGAGCTTAGGATCAAGTGAGTGGTGCATTTCCCAATGAAGCTCTCATCCTCTGTCACCTTTTAGAAATTGAAATTGAGTTGCTTTGACAAGATGTACATTCACCCCGTGAAGCTCTCATCCTTGGCCACCTTCTAGAAATTGAACTTGAGTTCTTTGACTAGATGTACATTTGAATGTGATTAGATGAAAGGGGTGTGATATTAATAAGGCATTTCAAGTTCACATCCCTTTCTACTAATCACATTCACATTTACATCTTGTCAAATTAGCTCAAGTTATATTTTAAGAAAGTAACATAGGATGAGAACTTCACTTGCAAATGTGCTACTCGCTTGATCTCGAGCTCCCACTTCATTCATGACTTTGCATTAGAGATAACAATGCCTCATTCAAAGTGCCACCATGTGATTCACTTGGGCATCTCCCCAACGTTCATGTCCTATGTGGATTTGGGCACGAGTCAAGGATTGACATAGAGGGGATTACCACTGAAACCCATATGTGAGGCCTCGTGCAACTCCACCCAAATAGTTTTCTGCACTTGGGACTATGACTAGGATTACGTTGCAGGTGTAGATTTTAACCTTGTACAATTAATTACTGCAAACGGATTCTTAATAAAAGTATAAAAGATACAGTGGCACACACACACATGTTACACAAAGATTTTTACCCTGGAAACCCAAACCTGGAAAACTAATAACTTGTTTAGTGCCGCACCTCTAATTCTTTATTCATCTTTATTATGGTGAGTATATTTTATCATGATTTAATTTTTCTCCTTTCACACCATTAGGAGAAAAATCCCACGGAGAGAGTTTGAGACCCTTGTTTTGCTTGTTGTTGTGCTAAAGATGTTGCTTCTTGATATTCTTGGATTTATCTTTCTGTTGGACCACTAAGGATTTGTTGGATGTAACTGTAGTGCTAATCAATCCAAGTTGCACAAGTTTATCTTGCTCTTGAATCAAAGCATCACAAAAAGACTCGAGAGAGGGTTTTTTATAAGCACTCGTGAGAGTTTCTTTGGTGGTATAAAAGGTAGATACAAAAACAGAATATGCATGACCAAGCTTAACAAGAATAGCATATATGCATCGATATTCCTTCACATCTAGGTTGCATTCTATAAATAAAAGTCTAAGTGTTTTGAACTTAGATAAGTAATCTTCAATGCAAGGAAAATCATTTGGACTTAAAATCATTAATTAATTTTCGAATTGGTGGGCTTGAACAATATGGTGTTTACCCAACACATCTTCAAGTTTTTTCCAAGCTTCATCAAGGGCGTTAATTCTTTGAAGGTGAAACCTTAAATCATTAGAGATGGAAATTTTGATTAGTCCATGTGCTTCATCATTTATATTATCCCATTTGACTTTCTTTTCGTCATCAATGGGTTCGTGTTCTTGTTCTTTTCCCAAGGTAATCCAGTACAATCCTTTACTTCTTAATGAATCTTCCATATGAGATTCCCATGAGAAGTAGTTGGTGCTAGTAAGAAAAAGATTACTCGAAGAAGCCATATTAAAATATGTAGACAATATGGATTTAAAGACTGAAATCGATGCTCTAGATGGAAAGCTCTCGAAAATATAGGTAGTTTAAAAAAATGACATTGAAAACAAACTTCATAAGTGAAAGTTATGCCCTTTTGAAAAAAAACATAAACGGTAACCAAAGAGCCATGTGACAAGTAGAAGTTGGTCCACGTAATGATATCCCTTTTAATAACTTCACTTTTACAAATAAGTTGCATATAAAGTGACCCACTTTTATAGAATAAGAGAGAATCACTTTACAATGAAGTTACTTTGTAAATTAAAAATGCATGCAAAAAGTAAATAAAAAATGAATATTAAAGCTACTTTATAGTGCTTCGATTTTAGAATTTAAGTGAAATACACTTTACAATGAAAAAATAAACATTTTCAAAAAGTAACAAAAATGAGACTTGAACTCGAGACCTTTTACTAAATAAGACAACTTTTAACCAAGTGAGACAGTGCAAAACACATTATAATCTCAAGAAGGAGAATTGGTGGTGTTGTTGTTGTTGTTGTGGAAGACGGTCTTGGAGTGTGTGCTAAAAATAACTCTTTTCATGTATTCACACAAGAAAAAAAGTTTCACTTCTCAACAACAACAAGGGTTAGATCTCGATTTGCTTACCCGGAAAATGCAAGTTCTCCCTTTGTTTATGATTTATCGAGATCACACGACAAAGGGCATATGCAGACATGAAAACCCTTTTCACTCTGTTTCTAATTTGTCAAGATCGCATAGAGCGCATGGAAAAGAGAATACACGGATCAAAATGAGTAACAACTCGAAAATAAAAAAAAATAGAAAGTTGAAATAAAATCGAAATATTGTCTCTGTAAAAAATTAAAAAGAGGTATCCAGGCTTTACACATCCAGATATGGCTTAAATGACTGTATCTTGGGAAGACATAAACATTTTCAAGTGAAACAAAAAGCGTTCCTAGCTGAAATAAGTACTATGGACGCAATGGAACAGTCCTCTCGACCCATAAATATACAGAAATAATAGAAACCAGATATGCGACAACACAGCTTCAAGATCTTGATCTACAACGAGAGCGAGTCTTCAAATGCGCTATGATACCATGTTCAACAACACAACTATTCCAACAGAGGATGAACACCTTCAATAACCACTCACACAACCATATTAAAGATCAACAGACCGACATTTTTTACGTGGAAAAACCCCTCTGGGGAAACATCCATGGCTCCAGCCAATGCAACCACTTGGAGCAATTTATCGCTGCAAAAGAAAATTTTTACAAGAGAGTTTCTCACAATCGATCATTGGAAAATGACCCTCCATGCTCTTTAAATATATATCATGGACCAATTGGGTGTCCATGATCGAAGAGAATATGAGCCGTCAAATCACTTTATGTTGAAAACATATCGTGACCATCATATTACCTAATTACAAATGCATACTAAAGAAACACACTTTTACCTAATGACACATTAGACCAAGTTGATCTTAACTAACTCCTAAATGTCTAAATATCCTAACATTCCCTCTTAAGAACAACTTGGGATACGATTGAAGGATTTACAAAGGTGACATAATAGGAGAAGGAAAGAAGCATTAGAGCATGTCCCCCCATAATGACAACTTCTTGAACTCCTAACACAGATCGAAGTTTGGAAAAAATCGCTTACGTAAGAGACTTTGTGAAACTATTTGCAATTTGATCTTCTGTAGGGAAAAAGAGCACTTCAATAACTTGATCATGAATGATATTTTTTATGAAGTGCATGTGTAGCTCGATGTGTTTGCTACATTTATGTTGAACAGGATCTTTGGTGAGCTTAATGACACTTTGATTGTTGCACCAGAGGGTGGTCGGATGTTGTTGTTGGAATCCAAACTCTAAAAGGATCTATCGAAGCTAAAAGGATTCTTGACTTGCATTGATTGTTGCTTGATACTTCGTTTATGTTGAAGAAAGAGAAATAGCTTGTTCTTTCTTATAGGCACAAGTGAGAGTTCCAAAACCAAGGTTGAAAACATAACCTGTAGTAGCATTTCAATCATCAAGGTCGTCAACCCAATATGAATTAGTGAAACCAACCAACAAAGGATTCCCCCTTGAAATGTAATGTATCCCAAACTGGAATGTACCCCAGACATATCGAAGAATCCTTTTAGTTTCTTTATGGCTTTCATGGGATGTTTTCATATACCGGGCAACAAGACCAACAATAAAGAAACTATTGGGACGGGTATGAATCAAATATAAGAGGCTACCAACTAATTGATGGTACAAGGTGGCATCATCTTTGGGAGAAGTACAGGTGGCAACAAGTCTGACTCCAGACTAGAAGGGAGAAGGTGCTAGTTTAGAATTATCCATGTGAAAGCAACAAATAAGGTCACAAGCATACTTAGAATGGAAAATAAATATTTCTTCCTTGGTTTGCAATACTTGGAGGCCAAGGAAATAATGTAGATAGTCGAAGTTTGTCACTTCAAATTTCATTTTAAGGATAGATTTAACATGGGTTACAAGTTTAGGATCACTACCAGTGAGGACAAGGTCATCAACAGAAAGAACAAGGATTATGAGATGGCTTCCTACTTTCTTGGTATAGACATTAGGTTCATAATGACATCTAGAAAAGATGGTGTCGAGAAGAAAGTTGTTCATTTTGGCATACCAAGCTTTAGGAGCTTGCTTGAGACCATAAAAACATTTCTTAAGACTAGAGTCATTATGGACATTATCGAGAGGTTGTTCCATGTAGATTTCTTCTTGTAGATCCCCATTCAAGAAGGTGGATTATACATCCATCTAATGGACCTCCCATTTATGTGAGGTAGCAAGGGCAAGAATAAGGTGGATGAAATTCCTTTTGGCTACAAGGGAGAAGGTTTCATTATAGTCAATTCCTTCAACTTGAAATAATCCTTTGGCAAGTAACTAGGCCTTATATCTTTCAACACTTCCATCTTATGCATACTTAGTTTTGTACACCCATTTACATTTGACAAGTTTTCTTCCTTTCTAGAAGAGGTACAATATCCCAAGAATCATTTGCCCTTAAAGAGTGATTCTCTTCATTCATCGTTGTATCCCAATCTGGATAACCTTAAGCTTCTACAAATGTCTATGGATCGTGAGTCTCTAAAACTTGAGCCAAAAGAGAAGAGGCCCGCTAGAACTGTGAACATGTTCGACACTGATTTGAATGATCATTGACAAGATCACCAATTGCATGGACCCATCTGGGAAGTGGTGGTACTAGTGCAGGTTCATGTTCATGGACTCACTTGGAGGAAAGTGACGGGCGAAGGTGAATTTTCACCCTCCTTGTCATCATCTGAAGAAGAAGAAGAAACGATAATATGAACAGAAGATGGCACAAACGTTGAAGATGGCTCACAGGTCGTAGATAGCACAAATGTCGAATCAGACTCGCAAGCCAAGAGATTTTCATCAAATTTAACATTTCTTCTAATAAAATTTGTATTAGAATGAGGTTGAAGAAGTTTGTAACCTTTGACATCTTTAGAATAACCAACAAAAATATACTTCTCACTTTTAGGCTATAAAGCTTTCCTTTTCTCTCCAGGAATGTGAGTCCATGCTACACTACAAAATACACGGAAGTGGCTTACATTTGGCTTCATGTTAGTCCATTTCTTTCGGTGTTATATTTTTTAGAGCCTTTGTGGAAGTGTGATTTACATAATTGATGGATTTCACCCAATAATGAAGACTTAATCCTTTAGATTGGATCATACAACTAGCCATTTCCTTTAATGTGTGATTCTTTCTCTTAGCAACACCATTTTGTTGTGGTGTATATGGAACAATGTGTTTCATTTGGATGCCCTGTGCAGTGAGGTAACTTGTAAAATTGTTGTTCACATATTCACTTCCATTATTTGTTCTTGACATTTGAAGTTGATGTCCATATTGTTTCTCTACAAGGGCCTTGTAAACCAAAAATTTGTCAAAATTTTCACTCTTAAGTTTTAAGAAGTAAATCCAAATACATCTAGAGAAGCCATTAATGAAGATTAAAAATACTTGCAGCCAAAGAAATAAGGAGAAGAAAGCGAACCACACAAATCACTATGAACAAGTTGGAAAGGGGTTGAGGCATGTTTTTCAAAATTGTCCCGATGATGTTTTCCTAGAACACAATCAACAAAAAAACCATCTCTACAAGAAACAAGAGGAAGACTTGTCACCATGTGTTGATTACATAGTTGTTGCAATGAGCGATAGTTTAGATGACCAAATTTTCCATGCCAAAGTTTGCTTAAGTCATCGTTGTGAGCAACAAAATCTAATGGAAAAGATGATGGCCCAAAGTTGTCAAACTTATATAACCTTGCAATATCATCAAAAATTCCAGTTGCGAGTGTTGGGCCCGAGATATGGTCACTTTCATGATGGTTTTATACATTTTTGCTACATGTACATATGCGTTTTTCATCTTTTAAAGGAGATTTTTGAAGAATTTCATGATAAAATGGTATGATCGCCATAAAGTACATGTAATTCATGTTAAAAATCTTCATTGATTATGATCGCCATAATCAATGAAGATTAAAAATACTTGCAGCCAAAGAAATAAGGAGAAGAAAGCGAACCACACAAATCACTATGAACAAGTTGGAAAGGGGTTGAGGCATGTTTTTCAAAACTGTCCCGATGATGTTTTCCTAGAACACAATCAACAAAAAAACCATCTCTACAAGAAACAAGAGGAAGACCTGTCACCATGTGTTGATTACATAGTTGTTGCAATGAGCGATAGTTTAGATGACCAAATTTTTCATGCCAAAGTTTGCTTAAGTCATCGTTGTGAGCAACAAAATCTAATGGAAAAGATGATGGCCCAAAGTTGTCAAACTTATATAACCTTGCAATATCATCAAAAATTACAGTTGCGAGTGTTGGGCCCGAGATATGATCACTTTCATGATGGTTATTATACATTTTTGCTACATGTACATATGCATTTTTCATCTTTTAAAGGAGCTTTTTGAAGAATTTCATGATAAAATGGTATGATCGCCATAAGGTACATGTAATTCATGTTTAATGATTGAATCAAGTATAATTCACCATGTTTTATGGTTTCCAAGAGCTAATTCACGTTTTTTTGGTTTTACAGGGCAAAAACGCACTATGTTTATAGTTCCGGCACTTGATCCATCACTTGATCTGGCACTCGTTCCAGCACTCGATCTGGCACTCGTTCCAGCACTCTGTATTGCACAGAAATAGAAGGTGAGTTGGCGGTTATGGCATTGGTGACCAATGTTGGGCGAATCGGGAACATGGGTTTTGTTTGTCCTTATCCCCTCCAGCTATTAAGCTCCAGACAACTTAGTTTCAGTTGTCCAAAGAAGGTGATTATTGGCTCGCTTTGTTTTATCTGTTAGGGCATCATTTATTGTATTTTGCCGAAATTAGAAGTGGTTCGACCCTCCTGTGGCCGACCACTTGGGTTGTAAGCTTATAAATATTGATAGGATGGTCATAAGATTGTTAAGCAGGTAGAAGAGCCATTAGATTAAAGACAAATTCGTTTTTCTCTGTTTTAGTATTTTACATTGCCAGAATTGTGCCAGAACTGCGTTTTCAAGCTTTCATGGTGAATTCGCCTTGTTAAGTTTGTGGTGTGCTAGTAGGAGGTAGCCACGACTTGCTGGGGGGCCCACCAACAGTCTGGTGATTGTTCTTATGTTTGTTTATGCAATTCCTAATTTAATTACTCTTTCTTATTTCTTGTACATGTATATTTTTATTTAGTTAATTAATTTGTTGTAGCTTAATTGTCTTGCTTTTCTTTTGCAGGTTAGATGATGATATGTGTTAGCATGTATTGATTTTGTAGATTAGGAACAGACTTGCAAGTCTCTATACTAACCCTATGTGAAATTAAAAACTCTCTCTCTCTCTCTACTAACCCCATGTGCAAAGTAAATGTTAAATGATGTTTTCTTTGATAATTTTACAGTCAAGTTTAGAACAGATTTTTAATTAGAACAGAACATAGTTTTAATTTGGGTTTTCTTTGACAATGATTGATGGATGGATAGATTTAATTCCAATTTTTAGTTACAGCTTGCTTACTTCAGTTTTATATAGATTTCATTTAATTAGTTGTTGGTTAATATAAATTGTTAATTTACTTTTTAATATCACTTTTTAATTATTTCTTTATTGCAGTTTGAATGGTTAGAGTAGACATAACATAGTTTTCTTTTACGCAATTTCATTTCATAGATTAAAATGCAATTAAATTTCTTAGTTAAATAATGATGATCTCGTTATGTTGTTGATGGTTTATACATGAATATGCAAGGTATTTAACATTACTTTTATCATGGGTAAGTTTTCATTGGATTGTTTACTCCACACCTTTCATTTTGCCATCGAGATTAGTGTTGAGCTTATACCATTGGAATTGTCCTTTGTTGTCAAGTGTCATCGAGATATCATCCGTCACCACCGAAGGCATTCACACAACCACC
>SNQJ01S0100529.1:34654-46251 GCA_010110895.2 Picea sitchensis | reverse complement strand
CAAATTGAGGGCCTCAAGACATCATCTCCTTGGTTATCCCTAGGAATGGGGGATAACATTTGGCTCCTACCTGGGGACATGTACTCACTGCATAGTGCATGAGAACCTCAACATATCCTGGTATGACCTGTTACTACACACATGGAAACGAAAAACCATAACATCCATGGTGGCTCACTCACCCTTTGTCCATATGATCAAAATCTCAAAAATCAAAATTGACAACTAATCTTAGAAAATAAAATTTTTCATTTTTTCAAAATTTATAAACTAACATGTAACATGATGAAAATAAATGATGTAAAGCAATAATGCAAGTAGAGCACAATGAAAACATCAATGAGATGGAATTAAACTACCATGAGCAAGCAAGATGCAAATGCAAGAAAGCAAGACGACCTACCTACTTACCCAGGGCCCTGAAGGTCAAGTCTTGAAATGCCAGGATAAGTTGTACAACTAGTGCAACCACATGTTCATCATTTCATCAAGGTATCTCCCCTTGTGCTTAATCATGCTATACAACAAAGATAAGTTAGGCACAAAATAATCATGGGCATAAATAAACATATAATCAATCATGAAATGGAACTCATGGATAGGGGTGAGAGGGAGGGAATCTTGTTGGACAGAAAATCCACAAACATGATCGAACCATTGTTGAAGAGGTCTAACATATATAGATGATGTCTCATATTATTCCTCATTTTGCACATCATTGCTTCCTGAGGACTGAGAGGAAATGAGAGATTGGAAGAAAACTGCATGGTTTCCCAAAGAGGAAGATAAGAGGTAAGGGACGACTTCATGTCTGGAGGCAGAAAATTGTTGCCTCTCCCTTTTCAAATCCTTGTAGAAAACCTCAAAATGAAAATACCTCCATTCTATAGTGTGAGTTTCTGACAGCTTTGGGTTGGCCACGACCTGGTGCCCATCAAAGTCTGAGTACGAAGGTGGTTGGATCTCTTCACAGGACAATCCCACATCCTTAAAAGGATATGAATCATAACCCCCAAGAGATGACTGGAAGTCATCATGAGTATGTGGTGACAAGTCATCCTCAAACAAATGAAATAAATTTGTGACCATATCATCACTAGGTTGCCAAGAATCTGAATCATATGCACATGAATACCAACTCTCTAAAGATGATAATTCAAATCCCTTTGCATGAGAACTAACCTTTATGTCGTAAATGGGATCTCTATCAAAAATGAAGCAACCCACATCCCATTTATGTTTGCCAACTTGTATGAAATCATCAATGTGTTGACCAACCATGTCGGAGAGGTCCTCCATGAAAACGCCAGCATCATCTGGACCAATCGCCTCTTCATCTTCATGTGCAGGAGAAAAGCGAGGTTGGACAACTTCATCTTCATCAAATGGGAGGGAAGATGTTGATGTCTCATTTGAGTCCTTGACATGCTGCATTTCATGAGAGTCCTCCCTGAGAATGGATTCCTCATCACTAAAACCGTACTTTTTTGCAATTTCGACACACAAGGAGTTTACTCGATGACATGTCTCAATGAGATCTAGTGCAAGCAAATTGGTAGGACGTTCATCTAGGTTCTCTAGATGTTTCACTTTGTCGCAATTTTTTTTTTTCTTCTTGGTATCTTTCTTAATGGACATGCTACTCCCACGCCTCTTCATCGTAAGGGGTTTAATTCTCAACAAGGATCGCTTTATCTGATTTCTCTTGAAAGATCAAAAGGACAAATATCATCATCACCAAGGTCTTGCACTTCCTTGGAGTCTTCCCCTTCTTCATGGGCTCGTTCTCCAAGTAGAAACCTAGATTTTGATGTTTTGAATCCCTTGGTGAGACAACTAATGAAGCTTTCATCCTTTTCAGTTTTGATGGCACACTTTTCAAAGAAAATATTGAAGAGACATGTGAACGAAGTGATGCTTCTGGGACAAAAACTATAATTGAGAAGGACTCTTTGTTTTGGCTGCAAAGAACTCATAAAGAACTTGATTAGTACATCTTCATGAATTAATTTCAAATGAGGGACATATTTGAGAAAGTGTAGCACATGAGAAACCGTCAAGGTAGGGTTTCCATTGTATTAAGGACAATTATCTCTCCACTCCTGAGGAATATGATTTGGATACCCAGGGACATTTGTAATATCAATAAAAGGATATATCTCATGGAAATCCCACAGAGCCATGGTTCGATTATCTTGAAATACACCTTAATAGGAAAATCAGGTGAGCCCAAGGGGAACTTTCCTCAAATGGATACGTCGAGAAAGCTAAGGGAAAGGCTTTGGGAATAACTTGCAAGAATGTCATTAGGGCTCAAGAGAAGATTCAAAATCCTCCCCGACAACGACGCCAAAATGTTATCGCACATATTGTAAGTTGGGAAAAGCCCGACCCAATCCACAAGAGTGAGACAACTACGGGAGTACCTGCCCATTGTCACCTTAGATAGACACTCCCCTCGCTTTAGTGATGATAAATCACCACAAGGGGGGAATCTTAGTAACCCTAATGGAATTGAGATGGAAAGTGAGAAGATGACCAATGAAACCCCTATAGGTCAAGCTTGGAAGTGAGAAAAGGCTTGGAAAAGAGTCTTGTTGATGAAGGATGGTTGTGAAAGTGTTGTGTACCTGCAAGACAATGTTAAACCTGCCTGGAACAAGACAAATGATAGATAAACAAGCCTTTACCTAAAAGGGAACAAGAAAAAAACCGTGTTGTCCCAAAAATGCAGCAACACACACACACATATATATATAACAACAATGTAAAGTATTGATAGCTACAAAATTAACCATGCAAAACACCATATAATTATTGGGTGATCATGTCCTAATCATATGGATAATATCCCAATATTGCATCACAAGTTTTGATGGAAACATAGGGCTGCAAAATTATGTGATCAACAATGTTTAGGGAAGCCTTGTGGTTGTAGCAAACTTTTGCTACAACAAGAAGTTCTAGCCATTGAAATACACAAGAAAATTACTTGAAAGAAAGCCCTCAATAAGAAGAATAACTAGCACTATTTACTTGCAATTTTGAGCAATAGAAAGAGTGACAAAAGTTGATTAAAGAGTGTTTTGTTGCAGCCCTAATGGTTGTATCTTTCATTTTATGACAACAAAAAGAATCACTTGGCTAAGTTAGATACCCTAGTGGCTCAAGCAAGCTTATAGCATATAGAATATATTCCAATATCTCAACAATTCATGTATTCCAATGCAATGATATTATTTATCCAATGCAATCCAGACAAGTGCCTTATCAATTGGGTTATGGAGTCTCTTGTTGTAAGAGCTAGGGCTTCACCCCTGGTGAAGTTGAAAACCCTAGCTCTTACAACAAGAGACTCCATAACCCAATTGATAAGGCACTTGTCTTGATTGCATTGGAGAAATAAAATCATTGCATGGGAATACATGAATTGTTGAGATATTGCATTTGTTCAAATTTGAATATATTCTATATGCTATAAGCTTGCTTGAGCCACTAGGGCATCTAGCTTATACAAGTGATTATTTTTGCTATTATAAATTAAAAGCAACAAACATTAGGGCTGCAACAAAACACAATCTAATCATCTTTTGTCACTCTTTCTATTGTTGTAAATTTCAACTAAATAGTGCTAATTATTCTTCTTGTTGAGGGCTTTCTTTACTTTTCTTGTGGATTTGAGTGGCTAGAACTTGCTATTGTATCAAAAGTTTGCTATAGCCATAAGGCTTCCATATACATTGCTGATAACATAATTTTTCATCCCTATTTTCCTATCAAAACTTGTGATACAATATTGGGATATTATCCATATGATTAGGACTTGATTACCCAATAATTATATGGTGTTTTGCATGGTTAATTTTGCAGCTATCAATACTTTATATACGTGTGTGTGTGTGTGTGTGTTGCTTCATTTTTGGGACAACGAGGTTTCTTGCTTGTTTCCTTTTGGTTAAAAGCTTGTCTATCTATCATTTTTCTTGTTCCGGGCGGGTTTCACACTGTCTTGTAGGTATACAACACTTTGACATCCATCCTTCATCAACAAGACTCTTTTCCAATCCCTTTCTCACTTCCAAGCTTGACCTATAGGGGTTTCATTGGTCATCTTCTCACTTTCCATCTCAATCCCCCTACGGTCATCGAGATTCCCCCCTTCTGGTGATTTATCATCACTAAAGCGAGGGGAGTGTCTATCTAAAGAGACAATGGGTAGGTACTCTCATAGTTATCTCACTCTTGTGGATTGTGTCGGGTTTTGTCCAACCTACAATCTGTGCGATAAAATCGAGTGAGCTAATCAAGATCTAATTATTGTCGTCGAGAAGCAATTTTTTTTCCTCTGTGAACACATGAACATAATTTTTTTTAGCATGCACTCCAAGGCTATCTTCCACAACAACAACAAAAACAACACCCCCAATCCTCCTTCTCGAGATTATAATGTGTTTTGCACTACCTCACTTGGTTAAAAGTTGTCATATTTAGTAAGAGGTCTTGATTTCAAGTCTCATTTTTTTTACTTTTTGAAAATTTGCATGTCTTTGTTGTAAAGTGTATTTCAATTAAATAATAATAATAATCTAATTTTAAGGACATGTCCAAGTCAGACACCAAATTGGTGTAATATTTCTTTTTTAGTAACTTTTTGCATGCAACTTTAATTTACAAAGTAACTTCATTGTAAAAATGGTTTCTGCTTATTCTATAAAAGTGGGTCACTTCATAAGCAACTTATTTGTAAAATTGAGGTCATTAGAAGGAGGGGTATCACCGCCTGGACCAATTTCTATTTTCCACGTGGCTCTTTGGTTACCATTTTTTTTTTCAAAAGGGCATAACTTTCACATTCAAAGTCGTTTTCAGTGTCGTTTTTTTTAACAACCTATTTTTTCAAAAGTTTTTCATCTAGACCATTAGTTTCAACCTTTAAATATGTATTCTCTATATATTTTAATATGGCTTCTCATGGAAATCCCATATGGAAGATTTACTAAGAAGTAAAAGAATGTATCGGATTACCTTGGCAAAAGAACAAGAACACATTGATGATGAAAATAAAGTCAAATGCTATAATATGAATGATGAGCTTGTGCAACTTGGATTGATTAGCACTGCAGGTACATCCAACAAAGCTTTAGTGGTCTAGAAGAGAGATAAATCCAAGAATCCCAAGAAGCAACATCATCGCCACAACAAGAAGCAAAAGAAGGGTCTCAAACCCTCTCTGTCGACTTTTGCTCCTAATGGTAACAAAGGAGCAAAATCCAAAAGTAAGAAGAGTGACGGAAATTGCAAATTTTGTGAGAAACATGATCATGTGGAGTCTAAATGTTTTAAAAAGATGGAATCCTTAGAAGTAACGATGAAGAAGCACAACATCAGTATTGATTATTCTTCTTCTTCTTTTGATGGACATGCACTTCCAGCTTCTGGTTTCTCCTTCAATGCAATTTATACGTCTTCTTCTAATGAGTGGTTTATTGATTCTGGAGCATCTTATCATATGGATAAGGATAAATCCATCTTTTATGCTTTTATTGAATGTAACACCAATAAAATATTTGTTGGTGATGATAGATTTCTTAGTGTTGTAAGGTATGGAACAGTTCAGGTAGATAATGCTTATTTCAATGATGTATTATGTGTTTCACGTCTTTCCTGCAACCTTATATCAGTGTATCAGATCACTCATTCAGGTGAACGTAAAACCGTAGAGTTTTCACCTCACCAAGTTGTAACCAAGGATTTGAAAGATGTTAAGCATGTCCTCACAATTGGAATTTTTGATGATATTATAAGGTTATATAAGTTTGACAACTTTGGGCCATCATCTTTTCTATTAGTTTTTGTTGCTCACAACGACGACTTAAGCAAACTTTGGCATGAACGATTTGGTCATCTAAACTATCGCTCATTGCAACAACTATGTAATCAACACATGGTGATTGGTCTTCCTCTTGTTTATCTTAGAGATGGTTTTTTTGTTGATTGTGTTCTTGGAAAACATCATCGAGACAGTTTTGAAAAACATGCCTCTTTGCATGCCTCAACCCCTTTGCAACTTGTTCATAGTGATTTGTGTGGTTCACTTTCTTCTCCTTATTTTTTTGGGTGCAAGTATTTTTAATCTTCATTGATGGCTTCTCTAGATGCATTTGGATTTACTTCTTAAAACTTAAGAGTGAAACTTTTGACAAGTTTTTGGTTTACAAGGCCCTTGTAGAGAAACAATATGGACATCAACTTCAAATGTCAAGAACAAATAATGGAGGCGAATATGTGAACAACAATTTTACAAGTTACCTCACTGCACATGGCATCCAAATGCAACACATTGTTCCATATACACCACAACAAAATGTTGTTGCTAAGAGAAAGAATCACACATTAAAGGAAATGGCTAGTTGTATGATCCAATCGAAAGGATTAAGTCTTCATTATTGGGCGAAATCCATCAATTATGTAAATCGCACTCCCACAAAGGCTCTAAAAAATATAACACTGGAAGAAGTGGACTAACATTAAGCCAAATGTAAGCCACTTCCGTGTATTTGGTAGTGTAGCATGGACTCACATTCCTGGAGAGAAAAGGAAAACTTTATAGCCTAAAAGTGAGAAGTATGTTTTTGTGTGTTATTCTAAAGATGTCAAAGGTTACAAACTTCTTCAACCTCATTCTAATACAAATTTTATTAGAAGAAATGTTAAATTTGATGAAAATTTATTGGCTTGGGAGCCTGATTCGACATTTGTGCCATCTACGACCTGTGATCCATCTTCGACATTTGTGTCATCTTATGTTCATATTATGGTTTCTTCTTCTTCTTCAGATGATGACAACGAGGATGAAAATTCACCTCCTCCTATCACCTTCCTCCAAGTGAGTCCATGAACATGAACCTACACCAGTACCACCACTTCCCAGATGGGTCCATGCAATTGGTGTTCTTGTTAATGATCCTTCAAATCAGCGTCGAACACGTTCACAGTGCCATCGGGCCTCTTCTCTTTTGGCTCAAGTTTTAGAGACTCACAATCCATAGACATTTGTAGAAGCTTCAGGTTATCCAGATTGGGATACAACGATGAATGAAGAGTATCGCTCTTTAATGGCAAATGATTCTTGGGATATTGTACCTCTTCTAGAAAGGAAGAAAACTTGTCAAATGTAAATGGGTGTACAAAACTAAGTATGCATAAGATGGAAGTATTGAAAGATATAAGGCATGGTTAGTTGCCAAAGGATTATCTCAAGTTGAAGGAATTGACTATAATGAAACCTTCGCCCTTGTAGCCAAAAGTAATTCCATCCACCTTGTTCTTGTCCTTGCTACCTCACATAAATGGGAGGTCCATTAGATGGATGTCAAATCCACCTTCTTGCATGGGGATCTACAAGAAGAAATCTACATGGAACCACGTCCCGACGATGTCCATAATGACTCTAGCCTTGTTTGTTGCCTTAAGAAATCTCTTTATGGTCTTAAGCAAGCTCCTCAAGCTTGGTATGCCAAAATGGACAAATTTCTTCTCGACGCCATCTTTTCTAGATGTCACTATGACCCTAATGTGTATACCAAGAAAGTAGGAAGCCATATCGTAATCCTTGTTCTTTATGTTGATGACCTTACCCTCACTGGTAGTGATCCTAAACTTTTAACCCATGTTAAATCTATCCTTAAAATGAAATTTGAAATGACAAACTTAGGCTATCTACATTATTTCTTTGGCCTCCAAATATTGCAAACCAAGGAAGAAATATTTATTTTCCATTCTAAGTATGCTTGTGACCTTCTTTTGCATTGTAAAAGTGAAGTTATTAGAAGGAGGGATATCATCACGTGGACCAACTTCTACTTGTCACATGGCTCTTTGGTTATCGTTTATGTTTTTTTTCAAAAGGGCATAACTTTCGCTTATGAAGTTTGTTTTCAGTGCCATTTTTTTAAACTACCTATTTTTTCGAGAGCTTTCCATCCAGACCATCGGTTTCAATCTTTAAATCCATATTGACTACATATTTTAATATGGCTTCTTCGAGTAATCTTTTGCTTACCAGCACCAACTACTTCACATGGAAATCTCATATGGAAGATTCACTAAGAAATAAAGGATCGTACTGGATTACCTTGGGAAAAGAACAAGAACAAGAACCCATTGATGATGAAAATAAAGTCAAATGGGATAATATAAATGATGAAGCACGTGGACTAATCAAAATTTCCATCTCTAATGATTTAAGGTTTCACCTTCAAAGAATTAATGCCCTTGATGAAGCTTCGAAAAAACTTGAAGTTGTGTTTGGTAAACACAATATTGTTCAAGCCCACCAATTCGAAAATCAGTTAACGACTTTAAGTCCAAATGATTTTACTTGCATTGAAGATTACTTATCTAGGTTCAAAACACTTATACTTTTATTTATAGAATGCAACCTAGATGTGAAGGAATATCGATGCATATATGCTATTTTTGCTAAGCTTGGTAATGCATATTATGTTTTTGTATCTACCTTTTATACCACCAAAGAAACTCTCATGAGTGCTTATAAAAGACCCTCTCTTGAGTCTTTTTGTGATGCTTTGATTCGAGAGCAAGATAATCTTGTGCAACTTGGATTGATTAGCACTACATTTACATCCAACAAATCCTTAGTGGTCCAACAAAAAAATAAATCCAAGAATATCAAGAAGCAACATCCTCACCACAACAACAAGCAAAACAAGGGTCTCAAACCCTCTCCGTCGACTTTTGCTCCTAATGGTGACAAATGAGCAAAATCCAAAAGTAAGAAGATTGATAGACATTGCAAATTTTGTGGGAAAGATGGACATCTAGAGTCCAAATGTTTTAAAATATGGAAGCCTTATAAGAAGCGATGAAGAAGCACAAAATGAGTATTGATTCTTGTTTTTCTTCTTCTCATGCAAATGCACTTTCTGCTTCTGGTTTCTCCTTCAATGCAACTTTTACTTCTTCTTATAATGAGTGGCTTATTGATTATGGAGCATCTTATCATACGACTAAGGATAAAGTCGTATTTTTTGTTCTTAATTAATGTAACACTAAGAAATTTTTGTTAGTAATGATAGATCTTTTAGTGTTGTAGGGTTTGGAACAATTCTGGTAGATAATGCTCATTTCAATGATGTATTATGTGTTCCAAGTCTTTCCTACAACCTTCTATTAGTGTATCAGATCACTCATTCAGGTGAATGTGAAACCATAGAGATTTCAACTCACCAAGTTGTAATCAAGGATTTGAAAATCCTAAGCATGTCCTCACAACTGGAATTGTTGATGATATTATAAAGTTGTACAAGTTTGAAAACTTTAGGTCATCATATTTTCCATCAGTTTTTATTGCTCACAACGATGACTTGAACAAACTTTGGCATGAGTAGTATGGTCATCTAAACTATCACTCATTTCAACAAGTATGTAATCGATACACGGTGATTGATCTTCCTCTTATTTCTTGTAGAGATGGTGTTTGTACTGGTTGTGTTCTCGACAAATATCATCGGGATGGTTTTGACAATTGTGCCTCTTGGCACGCCTCAACCCCTTTGCAACTTGTTTATAGTGATTTGTGTGGCTCAGTTTCATCTCATTCTTTCTCTAGGTGCAAGTATTTCTTAGCCTTCAATAATGACTTCTCCAAATGCACTTGGGGTTACTTCTTAAAACTTAAGAGTGAAGTTTTTGACAAGTTTTTGGCTTATAAGGCCCTTGTAGAAAAACAATTTGGACATCGATTTCAAAGGTTAAGAACATATAATGGAGACAAATATGTGAACAACAACTTTACAAGTTGTTGCATTGCACATGGCATCCAAATGCAACACACTATTCCATATACACCTTAGTAAAATAGTGTTGTTGAGAGATAGATTCACACATTAAAGAAAATGGCTAATTGTATGATCCAATCTAAAGGATCGAGTCTTCATTATTGGGTGGAAGCCATCAAATGTGCAAATTACATAGTAAATCACACTTCTACAAAAGCTCTAAAAAACATAACACCGGAAGAAGCATGGACTAATATGAAGCCAGATGTAAGCCACTTCTGTGTATTTGGTAGTGCAGCATGGGCTCACATTCCTGATGAGAAGATGAAAGCTTTACATCCTGTTAGCACTATTAATCACCCTCATACTGTAATGAGGATAAACCCAATACCCATTACTTTATACAGTAAATGTAAATGAATTTTAAGGGGGTCAAATGGATAAGACTCGAGATAATAACGTTCCAACTCAGAAAATCTGGGCTGGCATGCACAAGCAATTGAGGTCTTGTATCAACTTCAGTCAGTAAGTTGGAGTAAAGGTGAATAGGAGGAAGACATTGGTGAGAAAATGTAGAAGTCTGCTATGGACATTAGGTCTTCCAGCAGGCTAAGGAGGAAAAAAACTCAAACACAAGATTCTCTTGAATTCAAATTTTCAAGGAAACTGAAAGACATTATAACAACACTATAATCAAACATTCATCATAATATAGTTACAACAATCCATGTGAATTAGTCAATCATGAACTCTTTCAATATCAGAGGTAAATAAGATGGAAGAAGAAAGCTGACTTAGATTAATCAAGAAGTGTCAAATCAAGTTACATAACCAGAGAACCAGTGTTCTTCATCAAAATATTACAATAAGGGAGCCTAGCTCAACCATCGACCCTTACAAAATATCAAAACTGCCTATATATAAGCAGAACTGCTACAACCATCAGGAGTGTGATCGGATTGCTGCATTCAAAGTTTTCAGTCGACATCTGCTCTGTCAGACTGTGCAGACAACCTTTTGTTGTCAGACGCGAGCTCTTCCATCTGGACCTTCTTTGTCAGACTGCGCATGCAACTCTCTGTTAGACGCGAGCTCAAATCTGCCAATCCTTTCTGGCTTTCCATTTATGTGATGAGACAAGATCTCAACCACCGCTCTCATTCTCAGTAACTGCCTTCATCGGGATCAGGATGAGGCCCGACACCCATGAATGTTCTTAGACGGTGCCAACGACTTATGAAAGTCAATTTTGACGCCTTGAGGTTATGCAGATCTTCTTCTGTGACCAATATAGGCACAACAGGTGGCGGGCCGATAGCATATGCGCAGGGGTGACGTGGAGCGAAATGCTTGGCGCAAAATTTCATGGCACGACGAGTGAGCGACGGTCACGTGGAAGGAAGTGGAGGATGCTGGAGATTTTCAGACCCCAAACATTTCATTTTTCCTGTGGAAATCATGGGCAGAATGCCACATGATTTATACCATAATGCTCTTGAGGGTAAACCTCAATTATGCTTAATTCCTATGAAATAGGTTGCAAATTCCGGTGTTAACATTTGGCTCCACAGGGGATGGCATGCTCCCTGCGAGCTGCCAAGAACAAGTAGTTCCAGTGCCTTAGCTGTTGGGTTATGGAGTCATGCTCTGAAACATCATACTAAAGAAAATAGGCCGACAAGTACACTATTCTAAAAACGAAAGCAAACACACATGCTCTTGAGGGAGCTTATTTATGTACAAAACCTAAGCTAACTGACTTTTACAAAATGTTAGGTGAAAGCAAACTTCCACCAT
>SNQJ01S0100529.1:0-15389 GCA_010110895.2 Picea sitchensis | reverse complement strand
CCTTTCTAGAAGAGGTACAAGATCCCAAGTATCATTTGTCATTAAAGAATGATACTCTTCATTCATTGTTGTATCCCAATCTGGATGACCTGAAGCTTCTGTGAATGTTTGTGGATCATGAATCTTTGAAACTAGAGCCAAAAGAGAAGAAGTTCGTTGGAACTGTGAACGTGTTCGACGTTGATCTGAAGGATCACCGACAAGATCACCAACTACTTTTCAAGTTGAACGCATCCATTTGGGAAGTGGTTGTATTAGTACAAGTTCATGTTTAATGGACTCATTTGGAGGAAGATGACATGCAGAGGTGGATTTTCATCTTCATTGTCATCATCTGAAGAAGAAGAAACCAAAATAGGGACAAAAGATGGCACACACATCGAATATGGCTCGCAGGTCATAGATGGCACAAACATCGAAGATGGATCACAAGTCATACATGGCACAAACGCCAAAATAGGCTCTCAAGCCAATTTTCATCAAATTTAACATCTCTTCTAATAATAATTTCAATAGAATGAGGTTGAAGAAGTTTGTAACCTTTGACATATTTAGAATAACCAACAAAAATACACTTCTCACTTTTAGGATGTGTTAACATCAGAATTTGCAACCTCTTTCATAGGAATCAAGCATAATTGAAGTTTACCCTCAGGACCATTATGGTATCTATCATGTGGGCATTCTACCCATGTTTTCCACAGGAAAAATGAAATGTTTGGGGTTTGAAAAGCTCCAGCATCCTCCGCTTCCTTCCACATGACCGTTGCTCACTCGTCATGCCATGCAAGTTTGCGCTAAGAATTTCGCTCCATGTCACCCCTGCGCATACGTTATTAGGCCACCACCTGTTGCGCCTGTATTTGTCACATAAGAAGATCTGCATAACCTCGAGGCGTCAAAATTGAATCGCAGAAGTCGTTGGCACCGTCTAAGAACATTCATGTGTGTCGGGCCTCATCCTGATCCTGATGAAGGCAGTTACTGAGAACGAGAGCGGTGGTTGAGACCTCATCTCAGCACATAAATGGAAAGCCAGAAAGGATTGATAGATTTGAGCTCGCGTCTGACAGAGAGTTGCATGCGCAGTCTGACAGAGAAGGTCCAGACGAAAGAGCTCGCGTCTGGAAACAAAAGATTGTCTGTACAGTCTGACAGAGTTGACGCTGACTGAAAACTTTGAATGCAACAATCTAATCACACTCCTAATGGTTGCAACAATTATGCTTATATATAGACAATTTTGATATTTTGTAAGGGTCAATGGTTGAGCTAGGCTCCCTTATTGTAATATTTTGATGAAGAACATTGGTTCTCTGGTTATGTAACTTGATTTGAGACTTCTTGATTAATCTAAGTCATCTTTTTTATTCCATCTTATTGACCTCTGATATTGAGAGAGTTCATGATTGACTGATTCACATGGATTGTTGTAACTGTATTATGATGAATGTTTGATTATAGTGTTGTTATAATGTCTTTCATTTTTCTTGAAAATTTGAATTCAAGAGAATCTTGTGTTTGAGTTTTTTTTCCTCCTTACGCTGCTGGAAGACTTGATGTCCATAGCATACCTCTACATTTTCTCACCAAAGTCTTCCTCCTATTCACCTTTACTCCAACTTACTGACTGAAGTTGATACAAGACCTCAATTGCTTGTGCATGTCAGCCCAGATTTTCTGAGTTGGAACGTTATTATCTCGAGTCTTATCCATTTGACCCCCTTAAAATTCATTTACATTTACTGTATAAACTGATGGGTACTGGGATTATCCTCATTACAGTCTGAGGGTGATTCCTAGTGCTAACATAAATGGCACCATTGTCGGGGACAGATTTGAGCAGATTGAAGAGCTCCCTTGGAAGAACGACATAGATCAAACTCTTGATGGTAGACAAGAGAGGGATACAATAATTGACTTTAATCATCTACATGGCGACTCCACATCAGAGACTCCACTAGGGAGGATCTTATTGAAAGAAAGATGAAGGGAATGACTAGGTATCATCTTATGAGCTTTCTTCATGAAATTTTGTTGTTCTTTATCAGCTCATTTTTGTTTTTCCCTTCACATATAAAGAGGATCATATTTTTCTTTGTTTATTCGGTTGATCACCAACCTTCCTTTATATATCCATCCTTGGAAGAAGCAGACCTGCTTTTCTGCCTGTGTTGTAGATGTTGATATTATATCCTTAGCTCAGCCTACTCATAAAGATGAGCTTCATATTGAAACCCCTCTTGAATTCAATCACCCTTGCAGTCCTGGGGAGGTTGAAACTAATCCACAACCTCCTCAAATCTCATCACATCCCGTTGTTACTGTTGAGCCTTGCCATCAATGTGTTAACCCTCATATTCAACCCACTAGTTTTCAAACTAGAATCAAAGACAAGCTGTTTAAACCTTTAAAGCTTCAATATCATCTTCATCCTTATCCTTGTCCTCTTGATTTCTTTAAGTACTTTCCTCATTTTTCTGGAGAGGCTTATGTTACAGCTAAGAGGCATGTGGAGGTTTTCGAGAATTTTATTGATCAATTTGAGATAGTTCATGAGGATGTTACCATGAGGTTGTTTTCCAAATCCTTGTTAGGAGATGTTGCTGTATGGTTTAAGGGTTTGGGAGTTGACTCCATTGGTTCTTGGGTCAAGCTATACAATGTTTTTTTAAAGTGGTGGGGTGAGAACAAGTCCCTTGATCAGTACTGGGATGATTTTAATGCCTTGAGGAGAGGGGAAGAGGAAGCCTTGGCTATCTTCAACAAGAGGTTTTACAGTGTTTATCATAGTATGCCTGTAGAGATCAGACCCACATAAACTGCTGCCATGGTGTACTATGTCATGGCTCAACATTCAGAGCTTGTCCTTCTCCTGAGAGAAAGGAAATCTACATCTTTATCACAGTTATTCATGGATGTTGAGGAAGTAGAGGAGAACCTTCGAGCTTGTGGCATGATTCAAAGTCAATATCATCTCAACTTTGAACGTAAGGCAGTTTTTACTTGTTGTCCCTATGAAGAGAAGATTGTGGATAATTTTGTCTTCGACGCAGGTATCCATGAGCAACCCTGTCTTGATGAAAATCATGCGTATGAACAGGTAGAAGCAATAGTTACCACTGTTCTTGAAATGAATATTTTTAACAATTATATTCTTGATGAAATTATTGTTTTAAAGGTTGATCATAGACATGAAAGGAAACCCATTTTTTATGGATATTCTAGTGATGACGAGCAACAAGCTTATCTTATATTTGATCACTATGAAGACAGTAAGGATGATGCAGAAGCTGGCCTTGTCACATAAGACACAACCCAAGAGTTTGACCAGGAGAAACCCTTAGTTGAGAAACGTGAAGAGATCGTTTATACACAACCAGAAGTAAATCAACAGTCATCAATGGATCAACAAACTCCTACGCCCGACCTTCTTCCACTTGTACCTACAGTTCACAACAAGCATCTTTTTGACCCACAGATGCTTGTGGCTGTCATTCAATCAAGTGTGCATGTAGAGGACATCAAGCCAGCTGTCAACAACTTTGAAACAGTGAAGGTAACCTTTCATAAGTTAATCATGCGTTGCCTTCAGTTTCATAACCCTGTCGATGAGTACATAAAGTTACACATTTCAAATGCTTTGGAGCATGCATGCTTGATCTTTTTATTAGCATTTGAAGGTAATATGGGTGATCATAAGAATGAAAATAGTTAGTTGTCATACTTTCCTTGTCTTTTATGGATCATTTGCAGTGAAGCGAAGGATTCAATTGTCAAACAGTTTGAATGACTATGGTGGAAGTTTGTTTTCACCTAACATTTTGTAAAAGTCAGTTAGCTTAGGTTTTGTACATAAATAAGCTCCCTCAAGAGCATGTGTGTTTGCTTTCGTTTTTAGAATAGTGTACTTGTCGGCCTATTTTCTTTAGTATGATGTTTCAGAGCATGACTCCATAACCCAACAACTAACGCATTGGAACTACTTGTTCTTGGCAGCTCGCAGGGAGCATGCCATCCCCTGTGGAGCCAAATGTTAACACCGGAATTTGCAACCTATTTCATAGGAATTAAGCATAATTGAGGTTTACCCTAAGGAGCATTATGGTATAAATCATGTGGCATTTTGCCCATGATTTCCACAGGAAAAATGAAATGTTTGGGGTCTAAAAATCTCCAGCATCCTCCACTTCCTTCCACGTGACCATCGCTCACTCGTTGTGCCATGAAATTTTGCGCTAAGCATTTCGCTCCCCGTCACCCCTGCGCATATGCTATCGGCCCGCCACCTGTTGTGCCTATGTTGGTCACAGAAGAAGATCTGCATAACCTCGAGGCGTCAAAATTGACTCGCAGAAGTCGTTGGCATCGTCTAAGAACATTCATGGGTGTCGGGCCTCATCCTGATCCCGATGAAGGCAGTTACTGAGAATGAGAGCGGTGGTTGAGATCTCGTCTCATCACATAAATGGAAAGCCAGAAAGGATTGGCAAATTTGAGCTCGCGTCTGACAGAGAGTTGCATGCGCAGTCTGACAGAGAAGGTCCAGATGGAAGAGCTCGCATCTGACAACAAAAGGTTGTCTGCACAGTCTGACAGAGCAGATGCCGACTGAAAACTTTGAATGCAGCAATCCGATCACACTCCTGATGGTTGCAACAGTTCTGCTTATATATAGGCAATTTTGATACTTTGTAAGGGTCGATGGTTGAGCTAAGCTCCCTTATTGTAATATTTTGATGAAGAACACTAGTTCTCTAGTTATGTAACTTGATTTGACACTTCTTGATTAATTTAAGTCAGCTTTCTTCTTCCATCTTATTTACCTCTGATATTGAGAGAGTTCATGATTGACTGATTCACATGGATTGTTGTAACTGTATTATGATAAATGTTTGATTATAGTGTTATAATGTCTTTCAGTTTCCTTGAAAATTTGAATTCAAGAGAATCTTGTGTTTGAGTTTTTTTCCTCCTTAGGCTGCTGGAAGACCTAATGTCCATAGCAGACCTCTACATTTTCTCACCAATGTCTTCCTCCTATTCACCTTTACTCCAACTTACTGACTGAAGTTGATACAAGACCTCAATTGTTTGTGCATGCCAGGCCAGATTTTCTGAGTTGGAACGTTATTATCTCGAGTCTTATCCATTTGACCCCCTTAAAATTCATTTACATTTACTGTATAAACTGATGGGTATTGGGTTTATCCTCATTACAGTATGAGGGTGATTAATAGTGCTAACAGGATGTAAAACTTTCCTCTTCTCATCAGGAATGTGAGCCCATGTTGCACTACCAAATACACAGAAGTGGCTTACATCTGGCTTCATATTAGTCCATGCTTCTTCCGGTGTTATGTTTTTTAGAGCTTTTGTAGGAGTGTGATTTACTATGTAATTTGCACATTTGATGGCTTCCACCCAATAATGAAGACTCGATCCTTTAGATTGGATCATACAATTAGCCATTTTCTTTAATGTGTGAATCTTTCTCTCAACAACACTATTTTACTATGGTGTATATGGAATAGTGTGTTGCATTTGGATGCCATGTGCAATGCAACAACTTGTAAAATTGTTGTTCACATATTTGTCTCCATTATATGTTCTTAACCTTTGAAATCGATGTCCAAATTGATTTTCTACAAGGGCCTTATAAGCCAAAAACTTGTCAAAAACTTCACTCTTAAGTTTTAAGAAGTAACCCCAAGTGCATTTGGAGAAGTCGTTATTGAAGGCTAAGAAATACTTGCACCTAGAGAAAGAAGGAGAAGAAACTGAGCCACACAAATCACTATAAACAAGTTGCAAAGGGGTTAAGGCGTGCCAAGAGGCACAATTGTCAAAACCATCCCGATAATATTTGTCGAGAACTCAACCAGTACAAACACCATCTCTACAAGAAATAAGAGGAAGATCAATCATCGTGTATTGATTACATAGTTGTTGAAATGAGTGATAGTTTAGATGACCATACTACTCATGCCAAAGTTTGTTCAAGTCATCGTTGTTAGCAATAAAAACTGATGGAAAATATGATGACCTAAAGTTTTCAAACTTGTACAACTTTATAATATCATCAACAATTCTAGTTGTGAGGACATGCTTAGGATTTTCAAATCCTTGATTACAACTTGGTGAGTTGAAATCTCTATGGTTTCACCTTCACCTGAATGAGTGATCTGATACACTAATAGAAGGTTGCAGGAAAGACTTGGAACACATAATACATCATTGAAATGAACATTATCTACCAGAATTGTTCCAAACCCTACAACACTAAAAGATCTATCATTACTAACAAAAATTTCTTAGTGTTACATTAATTAAGAACAAAAAATATGACTTTATCCTTAGCCATATGATAAGATGCTCCATAATCAATAAGCCACTCATTATAAGAAGAAGTAAAAGTTGCATTGAAGGAGAAACCAGAAGTAGAAAGTGAATTTGCATGAGAAGAAGAAAAACAAGAATCAATACTCATTTTGTGCTTCTTCATCGCTTCTTCTAAGGCTTCCATATTTTAAAACATTTAGACTCTAGATGTCCATCTTTCCCACAAAATTTGCAATGTCTATCAATCTTCTTACTTTTGGATTTTGCTCATTTGTCACCATTAGGAGTAAAAGTCGACGGAGAAGGTTTGAGACCCTTGTTTTGCTTGTTGTTGTGGTGAGGATGTTGCTTCTTGATATTCTTGGATTTATCTTTCTGTTGGACCACTAAGGATTTGTTGGATGTAACTGTAGTGCTAATCAATCCAAGTTGCACAAGATTATCTTGCTCTCGAATCAAAGCATCACAAAAAGACTCAAGAGAGGGTCTTTTATAAGCACTCATGAGAGTTTCTTTGGTGGTATAAAAGGTAGATACAAAAACATAATATGCATTACCAAGCTTAGCAAAAATAGCATATATGCATCGATATTCCTTCACATCTAGGTTGCATTCTATAAATAAAAGTATAAGTGTTTTGAACCTAGATAAGTAATCTTCAATGCAAGTAAAATCATTTGGACTTAAAGTCGTTAACTGATTTTCGAATTGGTGGGCTTGAACAATATTGTGTTTACCAAACACAACTTCAAGTTTTTTCGAAGCTTCATCAAGGGCATTAATTCTTTGAAGGTGAAACCTTAAATCATTAGAGATGGAAATTTTGATTAGTCCACGTGCTTCATCATTTATATTATCCCATTTGACTTTATTTTCATCATCAATGGGTTCTTGTTCTTGTTCTTTTCCCAAGGTAATCCAGTACGATCCTTTATTTCTTAGTGAATCTTCCATATGAGATTTCCATGTGAAGTAGTTGGTGCTGGTAAGCAAAAGATTACTCGAAGAAGCCATATTAAAATATGTAGTCAATATGGATTTAAAGATTGAAACCGATGGTCTGGATGGAAAGCTCTCGAAAAAATAGGTAGTTTAAAAAAATGGCACTGAAAACAAACTTCATAAGCGAAAGTTATGCCCTTTTGAAAAAAAACATAAACGATAACCAAAGAGCCATGTGACAAGTAGAAGTTGGTCCACGTGATGATATCCCTCCTTCTAATAACTTCACTTTTACAATGCAAAAGAAGGTCACAAGCATACTTAGAATGGAAAATAAATATTTCTTCCTTGGTTTGCAATATTTGGAGGCCAAAGAAATAATGTAGATAGCCTAAGTTTGTCATTTCAAATTTCATTTTAAGGATAGATTTAACATGGGTTAAAAGTTTAGGATCACTACCAGTGAGGGTAAGGTCATCAACATAAAGAACAAGGATTACGATATGGCTTCCTACTTTCTTGGTATACACATTAGGGTCATAGTGACATCTAGAAAAGATGGCGTCGAGAAGAAATTTGTCCATTTTGGCATACCAAGCTTGAGGAGCTTGCTTAAGACCATAAAGAGATTTCTTAAGGCAACAAACAAGGCTAGAGTCATTATGGACATCGTCGGGACGTGGTTCCATGTAGATTTCTTCTTGTAGATCCCCATGCAAGAAGGTGGATTTGACATCCATCTAATGGACCTCCCATTTATGTGAGGTAGCAAGGACAAGAACAAGGTGGATGGAATTACTTTTGGCTACAAGGGCGAAGGTTTCATTATAGTCAATTCCTTCAACTTGAGATAATCCTTTGGCAACTAACCATGCCTTATATCTTTCAATACTTCCATCTTATGCATACTTAGTTTTGTACACCCATTTACATTTGACAAGTTTTCTTCCTTTCTAGAAGAGGTACAATATCCCAAGAATCATTTGCCATTAAAGAGCGATACTCTTCATTCATCGTTGTATCCCAATCTGGATAACCTGAAGCTTCTACAAATGTCTATGGATTGTGAGTCTCTAAAACTTGAGCCAAAAGAGAAGAGGCCCGATGGCACTGTGAACGTGTTCGACGCTGATTTGAAGGATCATTAACAAGAACACCAATTGCATGGACCCATCTGGGAAGTGGTGGTACTGGTGTAGGTTCATGTTCATGGACTCACTTGGAGGAAGGTGATAGGAGGAGGTGAATTTTCATCCTCGTTGTCATCATCTGAAGAAGAAGAAGAAACCATAATATGAACATAAGATGACACAAATGTCGAAGATGGATCACAGGTCGTAGATGGCACAAATGTCGAATCAGGCTCCCAAGCCAATAAATTTTCATCAAATTTAACATTTCTTCTAATAAAATTTGTATTAGAATGAGGTTGAAGAAGTTTGTAACCTTTGACATCTTTAGAATAACACACAAAAACATACTTCTCACTTTTAGGCTATAAAGTTTTCCTTTTCTCTCCAGGAATGTGAGTCCATGCTACACTACCAAATACACGGAAGTGGCTTACATTTGGCTTAATGTTAGTCCACTTCTTCCAGTGTTATATTTTTTAGAGCCTTTGTGGGAGTGCGATTTACATAATTGATGGATTTCGCCCAATAATGAAGACTTAATCCTTTCGATTGGATCATACAACTAGCCATTTCCTTTAATGTGTGATTCTTTCTCTTAGCAACAACATTTTGTTGTGGTGTATATGGAACAATGTGTTGCATTTGGATGCCATGTGCAGTGAGGTAACTTGTAAAATTGTTGTTCACATATTCGCCTCCATTATTTGTTCTTGACATTTGAAGTTGATGTCCATATTGTTTCTCTACAAGGGCCTTGTAAACCAAAAACTTGTCAAAAGTTTCACTCTTAAGTTTTAAGAAGTAAATCCAAATGCATCTAGAGAAGCCATCAATGAAGATTAAAAATACTTGCACCCAAAAAAATAAGGAGAAGAAAGTGAACCACACAAATCACTATGAACAAGTTGCAAAGGGGTTGAGGCATGCAAAGAGGCATGTTTTTCAAAACTGTCTCGATGATGTTTTCCAAGAACACAATCAACAAAAAAACCATCTCTAAGATAAACAAGAGGAAGACCAATCACCATGTGTTGATTACATAGTTGTTGCAATGAGCGATAGTTTAGATGACCAAATCGTTCATGCCAAAGTTTGCTTAAGTCGTCGTTGTGAGCAACAAAAACTAATAGAAAAGATGATGGCCCAAAGTTGTCAAACTTATATAACCTTATAATATCATCAAAAATTCCAATTGTGAGGACATGCTTAACATCTTTCAAATCCTTGGTTACAACTTGGTGAGGTGAAAACTCTACGGTTTTACGTTCACCTGAATGAGTGATCTGATACACTGATATAAGGTTGCAGGAAAGACGTGAAACACATAATACATCATTGAAATAAGCATTATCTACCTGAACTGTTCCATACCTTACAACACTAAGAAATCTATCATCACCAACAAATATTTTATTGGTGTTACATTCAATAAAAGCATAAAAGATGGATTTATCCTTATCCATATGATAAGATGCTCCAGAATCAATAAACCACTCATTAGAAGAAGACGTATAAATTGCATTGAAGGAGAAACCAGAAGCTGGAAGTGCATGTCCATCAAAAGAAGAAGAAGAATAATCAATACTGATGTTGTGCTTCTTCATCGTTACTTCTAAGGATTCCATCTTTTTAAAACATTTAGACTCCACATGATCATGTTTCTCACAAAATTTGCAATTTCCGTCACTCTTCTTACTTTTGGATTTTGCTCCTTTGTTACCATTAGGAGCAAAAGTCGACAGAGAGGGTTTGAGACCCTTCTTTTGCTTCTTGTTGTGGCGATGATGTTGCTTCTTGGGATTCTTGGATTTATCTCTCTTCTAGACCACTAAAGCTTTGTTGGATGTACCTGCAGTGCTAATCAATCCAAGTTGCACAAGCTCATCATTCATATTATAGCATTTGACTTTATTTTCATCATCAATGTGTTCTTGTTCTTTTGCCAAGGTAATCCGATACATTCTTTTACTTCTTAGTAAATCTTCCATATGGGATTTCCATGAGAAGCCATATTAAAATATATAGAGAATACATATTTAAAGGTTGAAACTAATGGTCTAGATGAAAAACTTTTGAAAAAATAGGTTGTTAAAAAAAACGACACTGAAAACGACTTTGAATGTGAAAGTTATGCCCTTTTGAAAAAAAAAATGGTAACCAAAGAGCCACGTGGAAAATAGAAATTGGTCCAGGCGGTGATACCCCTCCTTCTAATGACCTCAATTTTACAAATAAGTTGCTTATGAAGTGACCCACTTTTATAGAATAAGCAGAAACCATTTTTACAATGAAGTTACTTTGTAAATTAAAGTTGCATGCAAAAAGTTACTAAAAAAGAAATATTACACCAATTTGGTGTCTGACTTGGACATGTCCTTAAAATTAGATTATTATTATTATTTAATTGAAATACACTTTACAACAAAGACATGCAAATTTTCAAAAAGTAAAAAAAATGAGACTTGAAATCAAGACCTCTTACTAAATATGACAACTTTTAACCAAGTGAGGTAGTGCAAAACACATTATAATCTCGAGAAGGAGGATTGGGGGTGTTGTTTTTGTTGTTGTTGTGGAAGATAGCCTTGGAGTGCATGCTAAAAAAAATTATGTTCATGTGTTCACAGAGGAAAAAAAATTGCTTCTCGACGACAATAATTAGATCTTGATTAGCTCACTCGATTTTATCGCACAGATTGTAGGTTGGACAAAACCCGACACAATCCACAAGAGTGAGATAACTATGAGAGTACCTACCCATTGTCTCTTTAGATAGACACTCCCCTCGCTTTAGTGATGATAAATCACCAGAAGGGGGGAATCTCGATGACCGTAGGGGGATTGAGATGGAAAGTGAGAAGATGACCAATGAAACCCCTATAGGTCAAGCTTGGAAGTGAGAAAGGGATTGGAAAAGAGTCTTGTTGATGAAGGATGGATGTCAAAGTGTTGTATACCTACAAGACAGTGTGAAACCCGCCCGGAACAAGAAAAATGATAGATAGACAAGCTTTTAACCAAAAGGAAACAAGCAAGAAACCTCGTTGTCCCAAAAATGAAGCAACACACACACACACACACACGTATATAAAGTATTGATAGCTGCAAAATTAACCATGCAAAACACCATATAATTATTGGGTAATCAAGTCCTAATCATATGGATAATATCCCAATATTGTATCACAAGTTTTGATAGGAAAATAGGGATGAAAAATTATGTTATCAGCAATGTATATGGAAGCCTTATGGCTATAGCAAACTTTTGATACAATAGCAAGTTCTAGCCACTCAAATCCACAAGAAAAGTAAAGAAAGCCCTCAACAAGAAGAATAATTAGCACTATTTAGTTGAAATTTACAACAATAGAAAGAGTGACAAAAGATGATTAGATTGTGTTTTGTTGCAGCCCTAATGTTTGTTGCTTTTAATTTATAATAGCAAAAATAATCACTTGTATAAGCTAGATGCCCTAGTGGCTCAAGCAAGCTTATAGCATATAGAATATATTCAAATTTGAACAAATGCAATATCTCAACAATTCATGTATTCCCATGCAATGATTTTATTTCTCCAATGCAATCAAGACAAGTGCCTTATCAATTGGGTTATGGAGTCTCTTGTTGTAAGAGCTAGGGTTTTCAACTTCACCAGGGGTGAAGCCCTAGCTCTTACAACAAGAGACTCCATAACCCAATTGATAAGGCACTTGTCTGGATTGCATTGGATAAATAATATCATTGCATTGGAATACATGAATTGTTGAGATATTGGAATATATTCTATATGCTATAAGCTTGCTTGAGCCACTAGGGTATCTAACTTAGCCAAGTGATTCTTTTTGTTGTCATAAAATGAAAGATACAACCATTAGGGCTGCAACAAAACACTCTTTAATCAACTTTTGTCACTCTTTCTATTGCTCAAAATTGCAAGTAAATAGTGCTAGTTATTCTTCTTATTGAGGGCTTTCTTTCAAGTAATTTTCTTGTGTATTTCAATGGCTAGAACTTCTTGTTGTAGCAAAAGTTTGCTACAACCACAAGGCTTCCCTAAACATTGTTGATCACATAATTTTGCAGCCCTATGTTTCCATCAAAACTTGTGATGCAATATTGGGATATTATCCATATGATTAGGACATGATCACCCAATAATTATATGGTGTTTTGCATGGTTAATTTTGTAGCTATCAATACTTTACATTGTTGTTATATATATATGTGTGTGTGTGTTGCTGCATTTTTGGGACAACACGGTTTTTTTCTTGTTCCCTTTTAGGTAAAGGCTTGTTTATCTATCATTTGTCTTGTTCCAGGCAGGTTTAACATTGTCTTGCAGGTACACAACACTTTCACAACCATCCTTCATCAACAAGACTCTTTTCCAAGCCTTTTCTCACTTCCAAGCTTGACCTATAGGGGTTTCATTGGTCATCTTCTCACTTTCCATCTCAATTCCATTAGGGTTACTAAGATTCCCCCCTTGTGGTGATTTATCATCACTAAAGCGAGGGGAGTGTCTATCTAAGGTGACAATGGGCAGGTACTCCCGTAGTTGTCTCACTCTTGTGGATTGGGTCGGGCTTTTCCCAACTTACAATATGTGCGATAACATTTTGGCGTCGTTGTCGGGGAGGATTTTGAATCTTCTCTTGAGCCCTAATGACATTCTTGCAAGTTATTCCCAAAGCCTTTCCCTTAGCTTTCTCGACGTATCCATTTGAGGAAAGTTCCCCTTGGGCTCACCTGATTTTCCTATTAAGGTGTATTTCAAGATAATCGAACCATGGCTCTGTGGGATTTCCATGAGATATATCCTTTTATTGATATTACAAATGTCCCTGGGTATCCAAATCATATTCCTCAGGAGTGGAGAGATAATTGTCCTTAATACAATGGAAACCCTACCTTGACGGTTTCTCATGTGCTACACTTTCTCAAATATGTCCCTCATTTGAAATTAATTCATGAAGATGTACTAATCAAGTTCTTTATGAGTTCTTTGCAGCCAAAACAAAGAGTCCTTCTCAATTATAGTTTTTGTCCCAGAAGCATCACTTCGTTCACATGTCTCTTCAATATTTTCTTTGAAAAGTGTGCCATCAAAACTGAAAAGGATGAAAGCTTCATTAGTTGTCTCACCAAGGGATTCAAAACATCAAAATCTAGGTTTCTACTTGGAGAACGAGCCCATGAAGAAGGGGAAGACTCCAAGGAAGTGCAAGACCTTGGTGATGATGATATTTGTCCTTTTGATCTTTCAAGAGAAATCAGATAAAGCGATCCTTGTTGAGAATTAAACCCCTTACGATGAAGAGGCGTGGGAGTAGCATGTCCATTAAGAAAGATACCAAGAAGAAAAAAAAAAATTGCGACAAAGTGAAACATCTAGAGAACCTAGATGAACGTCCTACCAATTTGCTTGCACTAGATCTCATTGAGACATGTCATCGAGTAAACTCCTTGTGTGTCGAAATTGCAAAAAAGTACGGTTTTAGTGATGAGGAATCCATTCTCAGGGAGGACTCTCATGAAATGCAGCATGTCAAGGACTCAAATGAGACATCAACATCTTCCCTCCCATTTGATGAAGATGAAGTTGTCCAACCTCGCTTTTCTCCTGCACATGAAGATGAAGAGGCGATTGGTCCAGATGATGCTGGCGTTTTCATGGAGGACCTCTCCGACATGGTTGGTCAACACATTGATGATTTCATACAAGTTGGCAAACATAAATGGGATGTGGGTTGCTTCATTTTTGATAGAGATCCCATTTACGACATAAAGGTTAGTTCTCATGCAAAGGGATTTGAATTATCATCTTTAGAGAGTTGGTATTCATGTGCATATGATTCAGATTCTTGGCAACCTAGTGATGATATGGTCACAAATTTATTTCATTTGTTTGAGGATGACTTGTCACCACATACTCATGATGACTTCCAGTCATCTCTTGGGGGTTATGATTCATATCCTTTTAAGGATGTGGGATTGTCCTGTGAAGAGATCCAACCACCTTCGTACTCAGACTTTGATGGGCACCAGGTCGTGGCCAACCCAAAGCTGTCAGAAACTCACACTATAGAATGGAGGTATTTTCATTTTGAGGTTTTCTACAAGGATTTGAAAAGGGAGAGGCAACAATTTTCTGCCTCCAGACATGAAGTCGTCCCTTACCTCTTATCTTCCTCTTTGGGAAACCATGCAGTTTTCTTCCAATCTCTCATTTCCTCTCAGTCCTCAGGAAGCAATGATGTGCAAAATGAGGAATAATATGAGACATCATCTATATATGTTAGACCTCTTCAACAATGGTTCGATCATGTTTGTGGATTTTCTGTCCAACAAGATTCCCTCCCTCTCACCCCTATCCATGAGTTCCATTTCATGATTGATTATATGTTTATTTATGCCCATGATTATTTTGTGCCTAACTTATCTTTGTTGTATAGCATGATTAAGCACAAGGGGAGATACCTTGATGAAATGATGAACATGTGGTTGCACTAGTTGTACAACTTATCCTGGCATTTCAAGACTTGACCTTCAGGGCCCTGGGTAAGTAGGTAGGTCGTCTTGCTTTCTTGCATTTGCATCTTGCTTGCTCATGGTAGTTTAATTCCATCTCATTGATGTTTTCATTGTGCTCTACTTGCATTATTGCTTTACATCATTTATTTTCATCATGTTACATGTTAGTTTATAAATTTTGAAAAAATGAAAAATTTTATTTTCTAAGATTAGTTGTCAATTTTGATTTTTGAGATTTTGATCATATGGACAAAGGGTGAGTGAGCCACCATGGATGTTATGGTTTTTCGTTTCCATGTGTGTAGTAACAGGTCATACCAGGATATGTTGAGGTTCTCATGCACTATGCAGTGAGTACATGTCCCCAGGTAGGAGCCAAATGTTATCCCCCATTCCTAGGGATAACCAAGGAGATGATGTCTTGAGGCCCTCAATTTG